>JAHBBA010000120.1:0-16694 GCA_018806925.1 Skeletonema costatum | reverse complement strand
GCACCTTCAGAGGAGAGCTGAGCACACGGCAGAGACATACAACAGAAGCCAGAATGGGAACTGCCCAAAACTTACTTCGATGGGTAAGACTCTTCCAGACCAAGAAAGAGTAAGTTGAGGTGGTGCTGGTGTGGATTTCTTTATAGTAGTGGGAAGGTGATGTTGTCGATGAGTGTGAAGACGTTCTTGTACACGAGACAGCTTCTGGCTAAGAAGGATAAAGAATGCTTTGGCATCAAAACATTTACGAGAAACAATGCTTACAAGATTAGAGGCTAATGAATTCCCACGCAGCGGTATCCTGTAGCCGCCAGTATGCTCCACAGTGGGAATTAAATTTCTACGTCATCAGACAAGATTTATTTCTCCTAAATCCTAAGATACTAATTCCTACGTGCTTCCCTGTAGAAATGGCTGGAGTCAAAATGGGTCAAATGACCAACAGGGTAAGGAGGGCACCTCCGAGCCCGCCGATACCGCTGCACTCAACCGACTGGGGCCCCGAGGGCCGATCATTCTTGTAGAAATAGTTCCCTTGCGTGTTGTTTACATGGCGCTGAAGCATGTTGAAAATATAAAGCACCAGCATTTGGTCATTCAAGAATCTGCCGTCATGATAATGCAGCAAGTGCTGCGCCCAGTCAATCAAGGACTTTACCTTGCCTCGTCTTGGTCGTAAACGTCACCTATGCCGCCCGGGAACAACCAAGGATAAGCATTCACCGAATATTTGTTCCGTTGAGTCAAATTCACTATGAGGGAAAACACGGTGTAAGTGTAAATGAGGGTGAGCTCAAACGCATTTGTTGTGTGATAAATGACAAAAAGACATGGAGCTGGGTACTTACTTCAATGGTTTGGTTTGGTCCACCGGTGGAAAATTAAGAGTGTCGTATTTCTGATTCGATTCCTTCGCGGCCTCTTCCAATGATCTAATGATATCGCCTTGCTCCTGAGTGGGTACGCTAGTTCTGTCGTTTGGATGCACTGTCGAGAAGGATAATTCATTTCCGTCTTCGTCGCCATCGCCCAGTGCATTGATTGCCAGACACAGTCTCAGTTGCTTCATGTACGCCGTCCCGCTTGCTCTGCTTGGCTTGCATCGTATACTGTCTTGCCACATCATAAACAGTGTCCTTCTTGATCCAATCCAGGTTCGATGCATTTATTGTAATATCCTTATATCCCACGTGGTGTACCTTCAGCCACCTCAAGGCACGCAACACCTTGTCCTTATTAACCTTGAAGTGCTGTGTGTGAATTTCTCCCGACAGTCTGTTACTCAAATTTCGGACGAAAATCACCATGTTACTTTCTTTCTGGGGCAGATCAGTACACATGCTATCAATGTCTTGAGCAAACGTCACACAATGACCGAATATCCCATACACTCCATTTCGTATGTGGTGGGAGGGTATCAACGGGGAACAACGCCGGATCAATAGCTTCTCTGCCATGGTCAATGATTTCAGCACGTCAGGAATATCATACCGTGTTACTTTCTCACCATCCTCATATTTGAGATTCCCTTCATCGTCTCGCTCATACCAGATTGGGTGCAAATTCTCCTTCAAATATTTGTTGTTTTCTTGACACTTGTTCTTCTTGCAGATGTCGCATATGTGGTCGCCCACTGAATTTAGCGTGGGCATGTCTTTAGCAACGCCCTTGGGGAATATCAGCTTGTTCTCCCTGCAAACGCAGCACGTGGTCACTTGCAACGTCCTCATCTTGTACTCGAACTTGATAAGCTCCTCTTTAGTACGCCTGCTGCGACGAGTCTCCCTAGATCTGCCGATCACACCGTGGTTGGGATTATCCATGAATTGTATGTCCATCGATTCTGTTACATCTAGACGAATAGCTCCGCTTTTCTCCCTGCGGACCAAGAACCGCCTAAACGTCTTCTCGTGCTCATCGAAACGATTCTTGCTCCTCTGAAGATGAATCTTCTTCTCATAAAACTTTTCCACGACACCAAATTGCAGTGACTTCACATACAGCTCATTTATTTTCTTCTTCGCCCGATCGTATTGATTTCCAGGGGCAGCCCAACAGAGATAGTTCTCGGTCGGCCTTCTTCTGTCGAGTTTGGCATCCTCTCTCCTTACACGCTGACTTTGTGCTTTAGTCTGGCCACACGAAGTTCTTTTGCGCTTGTTGTCATCTGTTCTGCTATTAGAATACTCGTCAAATTCGCAAGATTCTTCAACTTGAGGTTGCGCCGCCGACGATTGCTGCGCTGTGACATATGTGGCTGTGCTATCTTGATCCCAGCTGTCTATCTTGTCCTCGTCCATTTCGTCTTCGTCCTCGTCGTCCGAGTACACTTCCTGGTATGGCGTAATAATCATGACCTTTGTCAAGCACTTCCAGACTGGATTTGGGTTGGGGATATGGTCGTCATGATCAAGTTGCTTGATGAGCATCCTGCGCACTTGATGGACGCCCTTGTGGAGCCAATCACCGCTGTCCAAGCCAAGTATGTTCTGACTAGATGTCAATGCCCCTATTGACACAATTGTGCCCTTCTTCGCCAGCGACTTGTGTGAAGGATCCCTGTATTCGATAACATCGCCAAGTTGCAGGAAGGTGTTGAGAGTGGTGCTGGTGCTACCGCTCCCGGCTGAAGTGTCAACATTTCTCCTGTCGATCAAGCCCTGCATCCCAGTGGTGTCACCTATGTACAAAAAATAGTCAAGACGATAAAAATGAGAACAGAAGCTGGTATTTAAAATCATGGAGACTCCACGATTTTAAATGGTGAGAAACAAGTAAGAATAAAATTGAGAAACTCACCACTGCTGTCGTACATCAACGCCTCATCTTCGTCTAGTGACAATTCGTCTATGCCCTTTGACCAGTTTGATCCACTGCAGACGGATGAGTCATCACCGATCTTCATGTCATTCGTAATTATCACAACATCATCGTCATCTTCGGACACCTCGTCGTCCGAGTCTGCAAACAGATTGACTGCTACTCCATCAAGCTCCTCTGATATATTTGTTGCCGGTGCTCTGTGACTTTGATACTGTTCAGTTATTGATCCGAGCATGTTGTGAATTTCCACTCTCATCCGAGTGATATCATTTCTGGTAAAGTTGAATATCGGCTCGTCTGATACATAACGCTTCAACTTGTCGTGTATATCGCTCATCTTGACAGGTTTCTTCAGCAACTCAATCGCGTTGAAGGCATAGCGACACGTGAACAACCCACAGTCAACTGAATTATTCTGGTACACGACCTTTGGTGTAAGCAAAGGCAAGCATCGATGAGTGAACGGCCTTGCTGTTCTGTCCAACGTGACGTTGTAGTGTCTATCCCATTCACTGTTCAAGACAAGCCTGACGGCCCACGAAATATCACGGCCACTGTGCGTGGTTCGTTGCCCAAGCGAGTCGAAATGCACCATGCAAGCCACCTCATTAGAGTACGAAGCATCACCCCAACGCCGAGAAGTCTGCTTGATAAGACTAGGATTGAACACTGCAACCAAACTCCAGTGACCAGCGCCATGAAAAGGAAACAACAGCAACTTCTTCTCGAATATGTTGATTTTGCGAAGCCAACGTTTCAATCCTGAAGAGTAGTTGTTTGTTAAGACGCTCGAAAGGAAGTGACTCGAGAAGACATGCACTTTGGAAGCCAAGTCGTTGGGAGTTCGTGGTACGCTGACCCATTTTATCCAGAAGTTAACAATGGCATCATTCAACCATTTGTCCGGCATTAGCGTGTTGACATCCATGCCATTGATGATAATCAAGTCTTTCCCGATAGTGTCATGAAGAGAGTTTTCGAAGTATTTGCTCGTACAAGAATCACCATTGCTACCACTACCACCTCGGTGAGTGTGAATCAAATGGGGCGCGCTGCATGGAGCCGATTTGCCCTGTTACGAGGAGGAAAGAGTGGAACTGCGACGCGGGCCCTCGGGGCTGTGAGTGCCATTTCCTTTGGTTGGAAAGTGTATGCATATTATTGACATGGTACCCACCTATAAAGTTGCTCTGCAATAATGAGGATACCGTTTAGTCACACTCCCAATTATGATCCTGCGAGCCCCCATTCGAAACTTCAGCAAAACTCGCCACGCACGCACGACGACACCACACATCACACAAAACGAACAAACACCATGTTGTCCTTGTTCCCTATGCCTATCACGCCAGCCGCCTGACGTTATACAGCGGTATGCACGGCTACCTTGATCGGAAATCAACGGCGCATCGAATGATACGCAGCGATCAGAGCAGAACATGGTATTTCCCTTGGAATTCGGCTCAACGCCATCAGCGACGTGGTGATGACCATCATCAAACGATGATGTGTGTTCCCTACGCCTATCACGTCAACCGCTTGTTGTTATAGCGATAAGCATGTCGACCATCATCCGCATTGAACGGAACATCGAGTGATACGCAGCGATATGAACGGAACAATATAGCTCCCCTGTAATATGGCTCAACGCGTCGTCGGCGACGTGGTGATCGCCATCAGACATAACAATCGCCGCATCCAACAAAGCAAAAGCTATCACTGTCGATAGATCGCCGAAGAGGCATGGCCATGTTGTGCTCTGAAATAACAATAAATACGACACACATCGCATTTTATGATTTCGGTTGAGCAGTAATTCATCTATCTACAAAACAATCAAAGCTCGAGATATGGTAGAATGGACTGCCGCTCCATTCTACTTCTATCAGTCATCACATAAGCACCTTCCCCCCCACAAACATTGAAGTTGGAAATTTTTTTGGCAGCCGGTATCATCGAACAGAACATGATGAGTCAGGAGATAAGGGAGCAGTGCAAATAAACTTTCTTCTTCTACCGTGAGCACAACCACACACACATTTTGTGCTCATTGGTCGTCATCTTGGGGTCATCAGTCATTTTGTGCTTCGACTACCATTAGAAAGCGAGCAACATGTCAATTGATAACAGAATGAAGATATATCCAAAAGAGAAAGAGTGTCAAGTTCGACTATGATCACATCACCTGACTCTGACATGCAACAATCAAACACTTCGAACAAGAACACATTCAATCATCTACAGCAACCATACATATCGCGAAACATCATAATTGCCAGCTGCAACAGCAGCGATAGACACAGCGTCACCTACTGCAACATACATATCCGCAACAATTCACCACTCCATGCATCATCAAACGAAACAGCAACACAAAATCGGCAGCGTAAACAACTATCAGAGGCCACTCGCACTGTGTTCAATACCTCTACATCAAAGTTACGCTTCAAACAACGTTGATTGGCACTCATTTTATTGGAGTAGACGGAAGATTATTAGAATGGAGTGGCACTCTGTTCTACTTTCAGCAGTGGGGAAGTCAGAAGGGGAGCAATTTTAAACCGCCACCAGGCATTGAACCTTGGGACAAGAAAAATCCAACGGTGAGTAAAGATTCGCACGACCGAGAATTTGTGCAATCACCACTAACTATATACATGTGAACTCCTTCCTCATTCTACACAGCACGTGCCAATACCGCCCTATACTCACATTTGCGGCAAGGGTTGTTGCGTCGCAACTTTCATGCCACTGCAGATCGCATATGCGGTCACGATTCATCGATGTCAGGGGCTGGAGGCCGGATTTGACGAAGGAGATCGCTGGACTCGCATGGTGATTGATCCGTCGGATACAAAATGGGAAATTAGCCAAAACCTTGGAACCATGTATTGCTCGAATAGCAGAGGCAAAACATTCGGCTCGAAAGACGAAATGTACCCGCAGGACAGTGCAATATATTGGACGGGGTGCAACATCTCCATGGAAAGAATACAAAATTGCAAGAGGAAGCAAGATGGTCAGCCTTGCGAATCATTCAAGAAGCGGGCGAGGTGGGTGACCCACCTGGAGGAGAAGGCGGAGAAGACTAAGACAAATTACAGCAAGAGAAAGATGGATGAAATCACAAAGACGACGTATGCGGCGGCAATGAGTGGAGATCTTATCCAGGACAGAAATGACCTCACGAGACGGATTACTGATATCATCACCAATCCGAACCAGAAGTGGAAGAAGGCAAAGGTGGATTATGAAATACCGCGCGACTATTTCTCCTAATTCAAATCCACAATGTGCTGGAGTATGACGAATAACTTATGGTAGTATATTTATGCTGGAGTAGATGGGAGATTATTAGAATGGAGTGGCACTCTGTTCTACTTTCAGCAGTGGGGAAGTCAGAAGGGGAGCAACTTGGGGGTGAAAACTGACATTTGGATCATTCAAGCGAGAAATATTCATGCTAAATCCACCATTTTACCGTATTCTGTCTTGTAATAGGGCCATCTAGCCAAAAAAGCTTTCTCAAAAAACGCATTTAAGCCAGGTACTTCTCGCTTTCTACGTAGGAACAAATACAAATCCTACGCCGGTATGCTCTACAGGGCTTCTACGTGTCCTCCAGGTAAATGATACAGCTAAATCCCAAACATATTAATTCCTACGTTGGTTCTACAGGGATTTTTTGACAGGATTTGACAGGATTTACCACCTATAGGGGTAGGGCACCTCCGGCACCCCGAAATTACACGTTGCGCTCCATTCTGATCGGGGCCCCGAGGGCCGATGAGAGAGGAGTGCTCATCACATGATAGAAAATGTCGACTGGTCGATCTGAATGGCAGGGTGAAGCAATGTTCATTGCCGACAATGAATGTTTTATATTGAGTAGATGGCTCTGTTCTTTTGAGAAGAGGCTGTCCACTCGCTATCTTCTTCATAGTGTCGTCTATCAACCCTTTGCACACCACACGAAACCCCGGGGACGTTGGATCAATCTTTTGCAGCGAGAGTATACCCGGTGATGATATTGCAACTTGTACGTCATGACTTGATCCTGTCGGTCTGAATTCCAAAACATAGGATTCCTCCCCCTCCTCGAATCGATCAATGATATCAGTAGCAAGATCTTGCACATCGTGCTGTCGTATGCCATGTTTGCCGTGACCATTACGCTTCTTGGCAAGGAACCACGAATTCAAATAGGCCAAGACGTGCTTACGAGCTGTTCAGAAGGAACGATTGTTAGTACCTTAACAAATGTGCAATTATAATAATAAAATACGGAACACATCGATTACTTACATATCTTGGTCTTGGACGGGGACGGAAGAACGAAGTTATTATTGACGTCCATCGTTTTGATTCTTAACTTAATGATGTGCAGGCGGATTACTTCAAGATTGTTATGAGCGGATGGCTTTCCAATTCCGTGCAGATGGAAGATACATGCGCCAATCGCAATGTATTCGAACGAAGTTGTAGTTTGTAGGTTTGAATCTAGATGGGTGTGCGAGACGGGTGTCTTATAAGAGGAATCTTCGTTGACGGGCATAAAGGTAAAGGGGAGGAGGACTCTGACGTTGACATAATTTGGAGATCAAACACTGCTGTTCCAAATGAATGATAACGAACCTGGCATAGAGCGCTGTGGCGCATGCGCTAACACAAGCAGTTCGCTGATGAAATGCTCTGGTTGTCGATTAGTACGCTATTGCGGCAAGGTTTGTCAGGCCAACGACTGGTCGCAACACAAGCAACTTTGCAAGGAAAAGAAGAAGGCGGACCAAGAAGTGATTTTGTTTCAAAATCAAGAAGGGAACCACTTCGGCGAGTGTCCTATCTGTTTACTTCCATTGCTTTTTGACGCTGACAGAATCATGGAAGCGGAAGACGAAGAGTGTTACCATTTCATGGGAGAAATGACACACAGTCCGTGTTGCTGGACGGTAGTATGCACTAAATGTTTTGACGCTCACATCATCACTGCATGCAAAGATCAGAAGAAGCCAACTTGTCCATTTTGTCGATGCAAAACACCCGATACAGAAAAGAACGGCGACGAACTGCTGGAGTTGTCGGCCGACCAAGAAAACAATCCCACATTATTGATGAAGGTCGGTGCATTTCAGTACAGCAGAGGAAACCATGGTGCAGCTTTCAGCAGTTACAAGAAGGCCGCCAAACTAGGCGACGCCCAGGGAATGTACTTCGTCTCAACCATGCTCCACTGTGGAATCGGTGTGACAATGAATCACGGCAAAGCCGCCGCTTATGTAATCGGCCCTCGGGGCCCGATTAGAATGGAGCGCAACGTGTAATTTCGGGTGCTGGAGGTGCCCTACCCCTATAGGTGGTAAATTCAGCCAAATTCAGCCAAAAAATCCCTGTAGAACCAACGTAGGAATTAATATGTTTGGGATTTAGTCAGAAAATTTACCTGGAGGACACGTAGAAGCCCTGTAGAGCATACCAGCGTAGGATTTGTATTTGTTCCTACGTAGAAAGCGAGAAGTACCTGGCTTAAGTGCGTTTTTTGAGAAAGCTTTTTTGGCTAGATGGCCCTATTACAAGACAGAAGATGCGAAAATGGTGGATTTAGCATGTAATATTTCTCGCATAAATGATGCAAATGTCAGTTTTCACCCCCAAGTTGCTTCCCTTCTGACTCCCCACTGCTGAAAGTAGAACAGAGTGCCACTCCATTCTACTTTCCTCCCGTTTTACTCCAATGAAATGAGTGCCAATCAACTGTTGTTCGAAGCGTAACTTTGATATAGAGGTATTGAACACAGTGCGAGTAGTCTCTGATAGTTGTTTACACTGCCGATTTTGTGTTGCTGTTTCGTTTGATGATGCATGGAGTGGTGAATTGTTGCGGATATGTATGTTGTAGTAGATGACGCTGTGTCTATCGCTACTGTTGTTGCTGGCAATAAGGATGTTTCGAGATATGTATGGTTGCTGTAGATGATTGAATGTGTTCTTGTTCGAAGTGATTGATTGTTGCATGTCAGAGTCAGGTGATGTTATCATAGTCGAACTTGACACTCTTTCTCTTTTGGATATATCTTCATTCTGTTATCAATTGACATGTTGCTCGCTTTCTAATGGTAGTCGAAGCACAAAATGACTGATGACTCCAAGATGACGTCCAACGAGCACAAAATGCGTGTTGTGTGATTGTGTTCACGGTAGAAGAAGAAAGTTTATTTGCACTGCTTCCTTATCTCCCGGCTCAACATGTTCTGTTCGAAGATACCGGCTGCCAAAAGACTCTCCAACTTCAATGTTTGTGGGGGGGAAGGTGCTTATGTGATGACTGATAGAAGTAGAATGGAGTGGCACTCCATTCTAACATATCTCCAGCTTTGATTGTTTTGTAGACAGATGAATTGCTGCTCAACCGAAATCATAAAATGCGATGTGTGCCGTGTTTATTGTTATTTAAGAGCACAACATGGCCATGCCTCTTCGGCGATCTATCGACAGCAATAGCTTTTGCTTTGTTGGATGCGGCGATTGTTATGTCTGATGGCTATCGCCACGTCGCCGACGACGTTGAGCCAAATTACAGGGGAACTACAGTGTTCCGTTCATATCGCTCCGTATCACTCGATGTCCCGTTCAATGCGGATGATGGTCGACATGCTTATCGCTATAACAACAAGCGGTTGACGTGATAGGCGTAGGGAACACACATCATCGTTTGATGATGGTCATCACCACGTCGCTGACGGCGTTGAGCCGAATTCCAAGGGAAATACCATGTTCTGCTCTGATCGCTGCGTATCGTTCAATGCGCCGTTGATTTCCGATGAAGGTAGCCGTACATAACGCTGTATAACATCAGGCGGATGTCGTGATATAGGCATAAGTAGGGAACAAGGAACATGGTGTTTGTTCGTTTTGTGTGATGTGTGGTGTCGTCGTGCGTGGTGGCGAGTTTTGCTGAAGTTTCGAATGGGGGCTCGCAGGATCATAATTGGGAGTGTGACTAAACGGTATCCTCATTATTGCAGAGCAACTTTATAGGTGGGTACCATGTCAATAATATGCATACACTTTCCAACCAAAGGAAATGGCACTCACAGCCCCGAGGGCCCGCGTCGCAGTTCCACTCTTTCCTCCTCGTAACAGGGCAAATCGGCTCCATGCAGCGCGCCCCATTTGATAAAAGCGGCTGCAGGAGGAACATCCAATAGCAAGATACGAAGCAGCAATGGACGAAACTATGCAGAGGTAATACTGTACGAGCTGTAAAGCACTTCATTATCGCAGCAAGTCAAGGGGTAACAAAATCGTTGGAGGAATTAAAGAATGGGTACAAAAGCGGTTACGTTACGAAGTCAGAATACGAACAAGCCCTGCGATCGAACCAAAAAGCAAAGGAAGCTATGAAAGATAACGAAGAGACGAGACAACAAATGCTGGCAGAATCAAAAAGAAACGTGACGTTCCACTATAAATAACCTCAACAGGCAATATTAAAAGCCATTCTCGAATCAAACAACAACACTACTCTACAACACTACAACTACATTCCAGTAGATTGACTCGACTACGACTGCCATGTAAACTTAGACAAAGCCAGATGAACGGGTCAAAAAAGCGAGCGTTTAAAATCAGGGTAACTCCATCATTTTAAATTAGAGTCTTAAAAAGCTGATTCTTAAATTTAAATCATAGTAGTCACCAGGCATCAGAAACTCAAACACCATCCACCCCTCAACACGTCCTCTGGTTATCTGATATAGTTTGGTTACCAATATAGTTAGGTTACCCGCTGATTGATTCCTCGCTGATAGCGTCCCACTCAGGAAAGAGACCATTTTTGTAGATGAACGAGCGTTCATCATCAGAAAGTTCGTCAAAACTGCTGTAACCAAGAGAGATCAGGAACTGCTGGATTGTGAAGTCACAGAAGTGCTTGTCAAAGTGGTTGTTATAAACAATGCGTGCAAAACCATACTTGAAGGTGTCTTCGATATCAGCCTTGAACATATCTTTAAGCTCGCCTTCGTTTTTGTAAGGGTTGCCCTTCTCGGTCCCTTTATTGTAATTGCCGGCGAGGAAATTGTTGACCATGCCAGAAGCGTTCTCTTCAAGATTGTTGAAAAGGTAAGACGCAAGAACGCTGCCATCATCACACATGGAACGAAATGTGGACTCGAATTTCTTAGAAAGAACTTCTAGAGGGAAGCCAGACGGGTTACTCCTGAACTCACAACTGGGCTTGCTAACAGGATACGGCAAAGAACCGTTGGTACTTCGGCCCCTACGTTGCAACTTATTTTCTCCGTGATGAGTACCGCGAATGAATTTGTCATCCCATGTCGAATAACACAAAGCTGGATTGGAGTCAGCAGCGTTGGACCCCTGCACTTTGAACCAGAGCGCAAACGAAGGGTTAAGCGAGTCGGCCTTGAAATACCACAATGCATTGCCCATGTTACTAAGGATGCCAATGTGGACCTTCTCGCCTGTTCGACGATCGGTAATACCAGACGTCAATTCAAAAACCACTCTGCTGCGAGAGTTGATTTGCTTCTTCTTTAGTGACTCCAAGACTAAAGGAGAAGAACCCCACCCACTAACTTTGTCATTAACATTGACAAACTTGCTGCCGGGCTTAGAAGGCAAAAGACTATCGGCATTGTCGATCTTTCTTGGATCAGCTTTCAAATAAGGATTGACCCTGATCTTACTGGGAGGCAAGATAATGTCGGCCTCGTGTTGTTGACGCTTTTGAGGAGTTACGAACAGTCCACCTCCTTGTCTACTGCCGTGATCAGCCGCTACAGCCTTCAGAACACCAATCCCATCATGACCTCTGCTGCTCGACGACCCAGCAATGCCGACATGCTTGACAGTAGATGACATGCGATTGAGACCACTCGTATTAGATGTACTTTCCTCATCCAAATCCGAATCAAGCAGATCTGTGACTGACCTAACTGGGACGTAACCAGAAATTTTGAGTGACTCAAAATTGACAGCGGCGCGAAACATCAAAGGTTCGACTTCGCTACGCTGAACTACGGTCTGGTCGATGAATGCATCATCATCCGACTCCAATTCACTTTCCCCAGTAGGGAAGAACTCTGAGCCACCTTCGAAGCGATAATCACTGTAACGTGTCGGGCTAATGCTCAATATCCGAACTGAAGAATCACCGATAGACGGTGGTGATAAAACCATCAATGTACGATTGAACAGCTTCGATAATGCACAGAGTACGAAGATATTCCACCTGACTGTTCTCTCGCTAGACACTTTGCCGCCCAAATAAGATGCCAACAAGTCTGACAGTGCCAGTTTTTGGGACAAAGTCAGGGGAACGCCACTTGCGGTATTACGAGTCTTCATCTGCTTGCGAAGATACTTGAGAATTCTTTTCAAGGAGTCAAAATCAGACGAGCCCTCCTCAGCGAACAAAGTGACTAAGGTCTCCAACACACCGGTAGAATGGTTGTCTGATAATTCCATCAGGTTGTTGTCGTAATAAAACTCACGACAACGACGCTCGTAAGTACTTGCAAACGCATCTTCGGTAGGAATCTCAGCTGGAGAGTAGTCATAAAGAATATCAGTGTTGTCGCTGCTGTCGGACATAACACTAGATTCATCTTCAGACTCTTCATGATCCGACTGCTTCGGCATATCCTCAGAATAGACACTGTTTGCAAGCTTACCAGCATTAGCATTAGCTGCAACATCCTGTTCATATGACCCACCATCGTCACTGTTGACATCGTTGGCGTCACTGTCCTCGAGTACCTGAGAACGAGTACGTTGTACACGTCTACATTTCCTAACACTGTGCACACGTAAATCATCATTCTTGACATCGTCATCGCTGCCAGAAGTGTCATTGTAAGGATCATTGAGCCTGGCAAACTTGCTTGTGTTGCTATTACCAGCATCATTAACTGATTTGATCGAGGATGATAAGTCATCAACTGAGACAGATGAGTTTGCTTGATGATGTTGGCGGGCCGAGGAAATTGACCTCAATTTTACTTGATTTGGCCCAGCTGGAGACAAGAAGTAACTATCGACACGGTTGCTACCATCTTTGCGAGGAACATCGTATCGACTCCATCCAGGACCAATAAGGTCGTCGCAAGCAATCAAAATGGGAGTAGTATCGAAAACACTATTTAAAATGATGGAGACCCCACGATTTTAAAGGTTAGAAATGTGACAGTGACATGACAACATAAGGAACATAGTGAGCACAAGCGAACACACCTGATTTTACTACCGACCGCAGGGACAATGCCAATCGAGCTACGGCGGCGAGGCGACACAGACACCAATGAAGCCGAAGAAGCCTTGCCTTCAACAGCAGGAGACAAGCCCGCATGATGCTCGGATGAATTATCTTGACTCAAATGATTGTTGTCGTAACGAATAGCAAGAATAGCTTTGATTAAAGCAGCTTTCTTCGTCGGGAAGGGTGACTGGCTAAACCCAACTCCTTGTAAGATGAACGCTAAATCCTTTGCCGAGTAAGCGTTAAAAGCCGCTTTGCCAACTGCGTGATCGTTTGTTGGTAGTTTGCTGCGTCCGCCAAGCTTGTCGGCAGCAATCTGGGCCAAGTAAGAATCCTCGACTGAACTCCACACAATACTTGTAACAGCTGGCGGAACGAACTTCGTTTTACGTTGGCCCTTGCCGGCCTTGCCGGCCTTGACTGAGGAAGCTGGCTGAGAACTACGATCGACTAACATGTTAAGGATGAAGGAGTGTTTAAGATAAGGTAACAGATAATGGACTGTCAAAGCTAACACTGACAATGAGCAGAAGAATCAGAAAGCTATAATGGTGTGAATTTATCTGAAGTACTGATTCCACCGCAAGATGTGCTAAGTAGCATTCCACTGGAAAGTTACGAAAGCTGAATCGTAAGATCGAATACGGCGAGCAACAAAATTTCGTAAGATACAGACTTCAATGCCAGTGGCCTGATAACCAAATGATAAAGCAAACCACCAAAACACAACGTACCACAATTTTCACCAGATCGACAAAGCAACCAAGAGATATCATGACAAACACAACAGTAACAAGCCGCCTAGAAGCAGAATCTCCGACTGCGAATCTGTCCAAAGACGACGACGCGGACGCAACGACCTCAACAGTTACAGCGTCGGAGCATGGGCTTAACGGCGTCACAAACAGCGGTGCAAATCAAGTTGCGATGAACAAGAATACCGATATCGTCGACACACGTGAATCGAACATAATGGTCTTAACTGATGTGAAGTGGCATGCAACTGTGCTGTTACTATTAACGCATGTTATTGACGGCCGCGTAATGGAAGCACCTGTGAATGCTAACCCTGTTGTATCCGAAACGACAAGTAGGCTGCAAAATACACTCGCCGGGAATCCGATCGAGGCGAATTTAACAGAAGGGGACGTAATCTCAAGTAGCATCGTTTCAGTACTGTTAACGAACAAACCAACCACAGACGAAATGTGTGACAGAGTGAATAACGTAAGTTACCAAATAGTGTGCATATAAAATCATGGCGACTCCGCGATTTTAAAGATGAATCTTTTGATGTGTGCAATTAAAATGATGGAGACTCCACCATTTTAAACATGAGATATTTTGAAGCGAGCATTTAAAATGATGGCGACTCCACGATTTTAAAGATGAGCTCGTCTGATGTGTGCATTAAAATGTGAACCGACAATTTCACTGATATGTTCTAATGATCGGCCCTCGGGGCCCCGATCAGAATGGAGCGCAACGTGTAATTTCGGGGTGCCGGAGGTGCCCTACCCCTATAGGTGGTAAATCCTGTCAAATCCTGTCAAAAAATCCCTGTAGAATCAACGTAGGAATTAATATGTTTGGTATTTAGCTGTATCATTTACCTGTGGGACACGTAGAAGCCCTGTAGAGCATACCGGCGTAGGATTTGTATTTGTTCCTACGTAGAAAGCGAGAAGTACCTGGCTTAAACGCGTTTTTTGAGAAAGCTTTTTTGGCTAGATGGCCCTATTACAAGACAGAATACGGTAAAATGGTGGATTTAGCATGTAATATTTCTCGCATAAATGATCCAAATGTCAGTTTTCACCCCCAAGTTGCTTCCCTTCTGACTTCCCCACTGCTGAAAGTAGAACAGAGTGCCACTCCATTCTACTAATCTCCCGTCTACTGCAGCATAAATATACTACCATAAGTTATTCGTCATACTCCAGCACATTGTGGATTTGAATTAGGAGAAATAGTCGCGCGGTATTTCATAATCCACCTTTGCCTTCTTCCACTTCTGATTCGGATTGGTGATGATATCAGTAATCCGTCTCGTGAGGTCATTTCTGTCCTGGATAAGATCTCCACTCATTGCCGCCGCATATGTCGTCTTTGTGATTTCATCCATCTTTCTCTTGCTGTAATTCGTCTTAGTCTTCTGCGCCTTCTCCTCCAGGTGGGTCACCCACCTCGCCCGCTTCTTGAATGATTCGCAAGGCTGACCATCTTGCTTCCTCTTGCAATTTTGTATTCTTTCCATGGAGATGTTGCACCCCGTCCAATATATTGCACTGTCCTGCGGGTACATTTCGTCTTTCGAGCCGAATGTTTTGCCTCTGCTATTCGAGCAATACATGGTTCCAAGGTTTTGGCTAATTTCCCATTTTGTATCTGACGGATCAATCACCATGCGAGTCCAGCGATCTCCTTCGTCAAATCCGGCCTCCAGCCCCTGACATCGATGAATCGTGACCGCGTATGCGATCTGCAGTGGCATGAAAGTTGCGGTGCAACAACCCTTGCCGCAAATGTGAGTATAGGGCGGTATGGGCACGTGCTGTGTAGAATAAGGAAGGAGTTCACAAGTACATAGTTAGTGGTGATTGCACAAATTCTCGGTCGTACGAATCTTTACTCACCGTTGGATTTTTCCTGTCCCAAGGTTCAATGCCTGGTGGCGGTTTAAAATTGCTCCCCTTCTGACTTCCCCACTGCTGAAAGTAGAACAGAGTGCCACTCCATTCTAATAATCTTCCGTCTACTCCAATAAAATGAGTGCCAATCAACGTTGTTTGAAGCGTAACTTTGATGTAGAGGTATTGAACACAGTGCGAGTGGCCTCTGATAGTTGTTTACGCTGCCGATTTTGTGTTGCTGTTTCGTTTGATGATGCATGGAGTGGTGAATTGTTGCGGATATGTATGTTGCAGTAGGTGACGCTGTGTCTATCGCTGCTGTTGCAGCTGGCAATTATGATGTTTCGCGATATGTATGGTTGCTGTAGATGATTGAATGTGTTCTTGTTCGAAGTGTTTGATTGTTGCATGTCAGAGTCAGGTGATGTGATCATAGTCGAACTTGACACTCTTTCTCTTTTGGATATATCTTCATTCTGTTATCAATTGACATGTTGCTCGCTTTCTAATGGTAGTCGAAGCACAAAATGACTGATGACCCCAAGATGACGACCAATGAGCACAAAATGTGTGTGTGGTTGTGCTCACGGTAGAAGAAGAAAGTTTATTTGCACTGCTCCCTTATCTCCTGACTCATCATGTTCTGTTCGATGATACCGGCTGCCAAAAAAATTTCCAACTTCAATGTTTGTGGGGGGGAAGGTGCTTATGTGATGACTGATAGAAGTAGAATGGAGCGGCAGTCCATTCTACCATATCTCGAGCTTTGATTGTTTTGTAGATAGATGAATTACTGCTCAACCGAAATCATAAAATGCGATGTGTGTCGTATTTATTGTTATTTCAGAGCACAACATGGCCATGCCTCTTCGGCGATCTATCGACAGTGATAGCTTTTGCTTTGTTGGATGCGGCGATTGTTATGTCTGATGGCGATCACCACGTCGCCGACGACGCGT
>JAHBBA010000118.1:0-25244 GCA_018806925.1 Skeletonema costatum | reverse complement strand
CTCCACCGCCACCTCTACTAGATGATGACGAATAGCCGGACTTGCCTCCATTATATCCTCCAAGCCCACCTAACAATGAGTTTTGAGAGCCAATTGATTGGGATTTCCCACCGCTTCCCACGTCGACGTCGACAATCAACGATTCTCCAATCGGGAAATCAAAAGATGCCTCAACGTACCCACCGGCGTATCCAGACGACGATATGTCCGAGCCGCTCAATTTATTGAGGCGTCCACCATCGCACCCTCCGCCTCCTGCACCCCACAACTTCACCTGCACCGCTTGGTGGTAGGGTGAGCTTCTAGGTGATCCAGGCACGATGAACTTTTCTTTTGAACCAGTATAGAAGAAAGTAGAGCGTAGCTCAGTCGGCTGCTTGGTTATTATTACTACGGATCCATCGCCGCCCGACATTTGAGGAATGCCTCCAACTCCGGAAGGTGCGACGTAATCTGGGTCGTCGGCAAAGTAATCTCTATCGGTGTTGTGACTTTGAGAGGGCAAGGCGTGTCCGATAGAGAGGGCGAGGTGGAGGACGAAGACGAGGACGGATTGAAATTGAATTATTCGAATCATCTTTGTTTATGCCGCAAGCAATAAACCAAGATCTATATTGAAAGTAGAAGAGCTAAGTGGACTCGAGAAGGTGGTCGAAATTCTTAGTTATGGATGCTAGCCTATCGTCGACTTTTTTCTGGCCGAGGACCGAGGAACGTTTCAAAATAATGTTTTGCGCTCGCTGGTCCTCCATTTTAAAAGTAAATATGTTTTTGAGATATAAAAATTAGAAGAGAAGGTTGATGCTGTGGAGAAAAGCCCAACAAGGCCATCCATACGATAGAGGATGGGATAGTCAAGAGCTTTCAATATCATGATGTTTATTGCTGTTTATAGGGGGTTACCTGTCAAATCCATCATGGTGGTATAATATATTGTTGTGAAGCGAACATAGATGGTGTTTGGCGATTAGTACTAATTCCGACGTGTCGCTAACAAGTTGGCGCCATATTGGACTCGACTCACCTTCCCCTCTTTTCTCGTCTCTTCTCCCCTCTTTTCACAAAATGCGTTCACTGTAGAGCAAAATAAGCCTACTTACGGCCACGCTTCGGAAGGAAAGAATCTCTGTTGGACTGTGTACTATGTCAAGCAAGTGTATTGGTAATGCGTTCAACAACACGGAAACGCTCATAAACAACTCTCTTGAGCAAAAGGTGGCCTCCATTTTGTCCTCTATCTTCACATAAACATAATATAATAGCATCCATCGCGGCGCCATCCAACTCCGAGATCATGGATCCTATCGATATCGGTAAGAGATATAGTAATAGTATTCAATAACATGAAACATTTGTTTGTGCTATCCTCTCTCACACTATTTCTTCGCCACCTCCTCGGTTTTGGTTGGGCGTTGTACTCGTAGTGATTGATAAGCTCGTAGCAATGAGAAACTCACGCCCTGGGAAAATATGCGATACATTGACAGGTTAGAGTGATGATTTCAATACATGTTTTTGCCAAAGAGCGGCATCATTCATTTATGCTCTTCTCTCACCCGTTTAACTTCTTTTATTCTTTTTCTTCAGAGCCGGAGATTAAGATGGTCTGCCTCTTTGCACGCGATCTCATGCTGAGCCAACCGATGATGCTGGAACTATCAGCTCCCATTAAAATTGTTGGTGATACTCACGGGCAATTCTATGACTTATTGCGTATCTTCGAGTATGGTGGCTTCCCCCCCGGGAAGAGACTATGTTGACCGTGGCAAACAGTCTATTGAAGTTGCCGTATGTATTCTAGCATACAAGGTGAAGTATCCCGAGAACTTCTTCTGCATCCGTGGCAACCATGAATGTGCCAGTATCAACCGCATTTATGGGTTTTATGACGAGTGTAAGCGAAGATATTCCATAAAGCTGTGGAAGACTTTTACGGATGTGTTCAATTGCTTAGGCGACTTTGATTTGATTACCCGCTTTATGCACCCCTAAATTCAAAAAGTGAGGGGGGAGGGGGGGTCAGAACACCCCCAAATGCAGAACGCCAGATACCCAGTGGTTACAGCAAATACCCAAAACAACCACTATCACATCCAAATATGTCTTTCTCGTAAAAACGTCATACCGGCACAAGATGTCTTGCTTTTGAGACAATAACAGCTTCTAGAAGGCACCGTGTGGTTCTGCACCTGTACTTGTTCCGCACCATCTTGGGTCTGGCTCTCAAAATGAGGGGGGGGGGGGGTGCATAAAGCGGGTAATCAAATCAAAGTCGCCTTACCGGCCGCAGCCATTATTGATGATAAGGTGCTTTGTGTCCATGGTGGGCTGAGCCCAGAATTGACGAGTCTGAATCAGATTGCACAGATCGTGCGACCAACCGACGTGCCCGATTCTGGACTGCTCTGTGATATCATCTGGAGTGATCCAGACCCTGATATTGATGGATGGGGGGAGAATGACCGTGGTGTTAGCTTTACGTATGGGCCAGATCTGGTAAGGTCCTTCTGCAGGAAGCACGACCTTGACCTTATCGTTCGTGCACACCAGGTGGTTGAAGATGGCTATGAATTCTTCGCTGGACGAGAGTTGGTTACACTCTTCTCTGCTCCAAACTATTGTGGCCAGTTCGACAATGCTGCAGCCATGATGACAGTCGATGACACTCTAATGTGTAGTTTCCAGATCTTGAAGCCGGCAGATGGACGTACGCGCTTCGCTGGAAGTGGAAACGACAGGCCATCGACCCCCAATCGCAGCCACAACCCACAGGATCGTTACTAAAGAAGAAAAGGGTTTAATCTGCATGGAAATGGAAAGGAAAGTGTTTGAGTGTGACCCTATTATGTATAAGCTGAAATCAAACTATTTGTTATCTCTTCCTATTTATTTATTTATTATGTTGTTGTCATGGCCTAATAATGTTAAACTACATTAAACTTTTGACATCTGTCATGCAGCCTTCATGCCTTGGTCCTTGGTTTTTCCAGCAACAACAAAAGTCTCTAGCAGGATATCGGCGTCGGCGAAGTAAACTGCTGACCAAGCAGAAGCAGTCACTGAATTGACACTTTTAGATTCATAGTCTGGATGAGAGCTACGTCCACAGAAGTCATCCCCCCAAATACGGCCAGCTTCGTGAGGGGTCAAAATCCTCTCCGTGGATCGAGGATCGACGTGCTTTTGGAGACTTTTACAACGAGGCGCTTTTGGATTGGGGCGGGCCGGGATAGGAAGCTTCACAATACATCAAAATTGATACTGATTCCTACTTAGAATTTTGAACCTAATCCGGGATACATTTACAGTGAACCAAACCAGCCCACATCATAAGTAATATTATGTAGTGGCCATGGGTTTGCACCATACTGCAGCTGCCATCTTGGCTGCTGGTGTGAAATGACAAAACCATAAACGAGGCTGGAGGCTGAAATGAAGTTTCAGTACGAATGTATCACCAATGGTGTTCCATACCCATTGCCGAAATTGACAGATTCAGCTAGAGCAGATAAAGGCCGTAGGGCCTAAGCCCGACGAAAGATGGCAAAAGCAATTGTCTCAAAATACCTTGGAACAACAACAAAAGTGACACCCATCTCACCGCCGGCATCGTCATCATTGTCAACAGCAGAAGCATCAACAGCAGCCGACCCACTGCGACCAATCAAAGCGGCGGCGCCGACGTCAGCGGCACCGGCCAATCCTCCTGCTGTAAACGAGCAATCGATTAAAAGGATGAAAACAGCAGAAGAATTAAAGGGATACATCAACAAAGATCTTGCCAACTTTCCTCCTGCTTTTGTCGTCAGCGGAGAATATATGAAGAAGAATGAGACTGCATCAATCGAATCTATCAATCTTTTTGGGAATCGAGTGGCAATGGAAACACAAGGGAAGATTGGTGAAGAGATTGATAGAGTTCAAAATTCCATTCGAAGTGTCGATTATGTCGATGAAGTGCAGGTGGCGGCTGACGATTTAGCTAGAGACACACGTGTTGACGATGGTAATGAGAGATCTAGTATCGGTGATGAGACGGAGCCAATCACTATCAGTACAGTTAGTGCTCATGCACGTGGTGATGCTAGCAATGAAGGCGCTCAGATCAAAAGAGAAACAGACAATGGCGAAATTCAAGCAGAGGAGGCCGAGAAAGAGACAATGGAGTTGGAACTGCAATCAACTATTGCTCAACTTGCTCAACTACGCGAAGACCTAGTAGAGAAGGATGAATTGATTGCAGAGAAAGAAAAAGATCTCGCATCGACGAAATCCATTTTAAGGAAGATCGGAATGATGGCAAACAACAAGGATGAGGAGTCTAATCACGAATACGGGACGGCTCTTCAACCAAGGTACCTTGGAACTGAGAGTGGTGATAGAACACAAAGGGAGAAAGAAGAGCTGCAGTCAGAGATTGATTCCTTGAAAGAGCAACTGAAGAATTCAAAATTTATCGAGACAGACGATTTGACTAATGAAGTTGAACCCAACACCACTACTGAAAATGATTCCAAACATCTTCTTTGCCATCGCCTTTTCTTTAGCCTTTTGCTTCGTCATCTGCTTTTCTACCAATACTCTCAATTTCTTCAAGGCCTTGTCATCTGGAGCTAGCTTCTCAGCCTCATCCAAATCCTTTGAAGCTTCATCAAACTTTCTCTTTTGATACAGGACCGTTGCGCGCCGGTAAAGAGCTTTAACACTTGTAGCATCACATTTCAGTGCCTCGTTGCATTGGAGGAAGGCATTGTCCAACTTCTCAAGCTTGATGTATGCAAATGCCAAGTTGAGATAGAGCGAAAGTTTGACTTCGTTGACTTCGTTCTGTTGCTCTGGAGACATATCAAAGAATTTGTTACAATGCGACAATGCCTTGGCATATCTTGCCACCGCATGTTGATAGTTTCTACCGGAGAAGAGCTCACTAAGTGCGAGAGAGTGCGTGTATCGTTTAGTCTGGGCGCACCCCAAAAACGCAGTGCCGCACTGCATTTTTTGACCAACACATCCAATAAAGTACGAAATTGGGCATAAAGTACTACTTAATGGGCATAAATCGATTCGTCTGGTTACAAGCTTTCCGTCGATACCTTATTGTCCCAGTGCCATGATTCTTCCCTAAGAACGAGGCAGCCGCTACAACCAACTCTGCTGCAGCGTGACACTGCACTATATTTTCGACACTATCAAACACGATGTTAAACAACTGCAATACACCCGTAAAAGTACGAATCATCTGTCCATAAGTTATTAAGTCAATTCGTACTGTTTGGGCGGTTGATTTGATATTGCGGCCAAGCTTCATTACGACTTCGGTTCGGATGGAAAATTTGCAAAAAGATATGTTGAGTAACTATTGTGTCGATCCTCCCACTTCAGCCGCAGATAAGGGCCTAAACAGGAGGAACATATCTGCATTCAGCGTGTGAATATGATGAGTGCAATCGGGTTTCCTAATGCTTCTTCATGACGAATTTATTCCATCATCAAACGGTCAATATGATGCCATCGGAGGAGCCGATTTTTTTTGCAAACGACCTACACTACCAGCGTTACCGATTGCAGCGGTGGCTACAGCGCTGCACTGCTACCCCTCTATACAAACAAATATGATATCACAGCTGTCCAATGTGGGGGGTACCGTCAGAGGGGATGCTTGCACGAATGTATCAAAATATCACTCCAATCACCCTCCCATCACCTCCTGACATTTATTCAAAAAGTACATGAAAATCGACAATCGTCATCTTACTGACAGCAAAAAGGTCGTCTACACCCTCGCAATAAATATCAATGTCAATTATGTTCGGAATAAATGCCGATGAGGGTGTGTGAACAAGATAAAGGATGTTTCTAATGGTCTTCATGATCTGGGGCAAATGCGAGGGAACACCAAACTACAGTCGCTAGTGCCGCAATATCACCACTACAGCAATGAATGTTGGCGCAGCAGAATACCCAACATATTTGTTGAGAGATAATTAATGGATTCCATCATCATTGGATCAACAATTCATCAATAACATGAATTTTTGTGTCAGCATGAAGGATTGGCAATACATGTATCCGAGTAGCAATTCACAATATATGTAAGAGTAAGCACAGTTATGAGCTGAAAAATGCTCACCAGATCCAACTCATGACTTAAACATATGATAATAAACACTTCTATTATATTATATTAGACACAATGGCGTGGGAAGAGTTGATATTAGGTCCCTACGGGGCGGAAATGCCATTGTGGGAGGTTTTGTGTTTCTATCCGGGTGTGTCCACAATGTACATACGAATTGGTACATAGGTACTTTTGTGGGTAGTACACATAATGCAGTGCGGCACTTTACAAAAATGCAGTGAGGACGCTGCGCACCATGCGCCCAGACTAAACGATATATGTTGCACCTAAACTTAAATGATTATAATGAGTAGAATTCCTGTCACTTGTGCTTGTGCCATCTCATTTTCCAGATAACGAATAATGAATTGTACTGTGTTCCACAACCACAATTGTGACCATTATCATAACAATAAAGCGCAGTATCGTTCACATCTCAGAGAAGATTTATCCATAACAAAGCTACCTATGGAACTGAATTAGAGCTACAGCTACATTTCCTCTCATGCATTCACTGTCGATTTAGGCCATGATATCTGTGTGGAAGATTTGCAGTTGAGTTTGTCGCTGGATCATGGTTGTGTCCGCATGGCATACGAGGAAGAATGAATATGAAGGGAGGCAATATGCCCACGTCCACGTAAAAAATGTAACTTGTAGAAAAACTATCAGATCAAATAGCAAGTTTACTACATTTACCATGACTGTCCATGCTGCCAGATGTGTTCACCAAATATTCTTAATTCTAACTCCGTGCTGCCAAGACTGCCAAGAAGTGTTCGTCCCTTCAACTTTGTGCTGTGAGAGAGGTAGGCAGAAGCAGAAGAAAAACCTCCAACCCAATCCAAACAAATGCCTCTATCATTACCATAACTACCTCTCATCTCTCCACGCACTTCACATACATAAACATAAATCGAGACCTCAACCTCAAGAAGATCAAGAACAAAAGACTGCGGCTAAGGCTAAGCCTAAGCTATAACTGCAAGCCTAAAGAAGAAGGTATAAGTTTCTTGACGCCACAATCAAAGCCAAAATACCAACATGAGGAGAGACGGAAATGGAAGATCCGCCTGATTTCATCTCTTGCACTTGCAAGTGTAGTATACCATTCGCTTTCGGAACTTTCGCAACTTTTCCTGCTTTGGCATTTGCATTTGTTGGGGCTGAGGTCGGCACAAACGCTGTTGGGGCTGATGTGGGCGCCAATGTAGGGCATTGCAAATTTGAATCAACCCTCCAAGATTCGAAGGAACAGCATTGAGCCTTGACCTGACAAATTGGCCCAGTGCCCAGATTTGAAGAAAAAGCTGCGGAGGCACCAGTACACACTGACATGTCAAAGTCACTGTCGTTGTTTTCCACATGACACTCACAAGTGACACCAGAAAGGTTAGGACTGGCTGAAAATGAAATGCCACGGAGCTTTGCACCATTAGCTTGGCCTTGTCCTGGACATTGAGCGCATTCGGTTTTACACTCATCCAGAGTTGTAACTGTAACAACACCGATATATTTAATGAAGTCATAATCCCCATTGCTACCTCTGCCAACTCCATCTCCAACTTTAGTGAAAGTGTACATGATAGGAGCCTGCGCCTGCTCCAAAGTTCTAGCAGTAGAGACTCCATCATCAACCTTTGTGAAGTCATAACCAGCGACATTCTTTCCATCCCCGTTGCCATCGAGGAGAGCAACTTGCTTGCTGCTATCGCTATCAATACCAAGGTCGGCATTCATCATCACGTCGTCTGTGCCAGGGGGATCATTGTGAGCACGGGCGACAAATCCCTTTCCTGCAAGTGCAATGACTACCGCAACAGCCAATCCGCGTCCACATCTCAAGATGACTTCTTTCATTGTCTTGGCCTTTGGCGATGCATCTACAGCGGAGGCGTCGTCGTTGGCCTGTTCAACATCCAAAGTAATCGAAGTCAACTCGGATCCAGTTGGAGTCGGAGAGACGATCTCCGTGCCAGTCTCCTTGGCAAGAGGGCAAGTAGTCGTCGTAGGAGAAGTATTCATGATGAGCGGTGAGTGTGAGTGGATCTTGAAAGGAGATGCGTCTGATTCCAATGACCAACGAGACGAGGCAATGACAATCGACCGGCAGCACGTGTGGAAAGGCATTTTCGGATAGAGAAAGAGAATGAATTGTTAGCTTGGCGACATGAAGCAGCGCAGAAGAGGAGAAGGGGAAAAGTAAACAGCAACAAAGACAAAGAAGCTTACCTGATGATACAATATCTTGCTCGCGACAGTGTATGTGTAGACTGTAGATGAACGTCTTTTGTTATTCTCAACAACTTTTTATGGGAGGATCGATGCAACGTTTTACAACTAAAAAAGCAGCATCGGCAGCAGGAGTCTCACGATTATTTCGAAGTGGGACACAAAGTTGGAACCACCACGCTGGAACTCAGTACAGCAGAGAACAGCGTCTACGACTTTTACTTACCCTCATTCAAACTGTCCATTTCTGTTTGTGGTTAACCATAAAGTAACAACACACAATCCAACTTCTTCTACACAGAGAAGACGGGGGAAAACTTTGGCAAACCACGGTCTTGTATGATTTGAACAACCTCTACATGCGTCGGAATGAATAATATGGTAGAAACTTCTCATTCCACGTCTGAAAAGGGAGAGATACATACAGAAACATGTCGTGAAAGACAAATACGGATATGGAGCCCAGTTAAGTCGAACATGCTCGTCTTTTGCTATTGTCATACTTACCGAAGCTAGGGGTGAAGCGGATACATACTTATTAATCCCAGTACTTGGAGATCTCAATTGGCGCCCTCTCTTTCTCTTTAAAGTTAAAGTTAAAGTTAGGGACCCCTCAAGCGTGATTATTGGAATAGGGCTGGAATAGGGTATACTGAAAGTGAAAGGTGAAAGATGTGGGTGTACATATAGAGATGATGATGATGATGATGATCTAATTAATATTAATGTTACTGGACAATGAGGGTTAGACACGACCACCATCATCCAAACATCTTCTTTGCCATCGCCTTTTCTTTAGCCTTTTGCTTCGTCATCTGCTTTTCTACCAACACTCTCAATTTCTTCAAGGCCTTGTCATCTGGAGCTAGCTTCTCAGCCTCATCCAAATCCTTTGAGGCTTCATCAAACTTTCTCTTTTGATACAGGACCGTTGCGCGCCGGTAAAGAGCTTTAACACTTGTAGCATCACATTTCAATGCTTCGTTGCATTGGAGGAAGGCATTGTCCAACTTCTCAAGCTTGATGTATGCAAATGCCAAGTTAAGATAGAGCGAAAGTTTGACCTCGTTGACTTCGTTCTGTTGATCTGGAGACAGATCAAAGAATTTGTTACAATGCGACAATGCCTTAGCATATCTTGCAGCCGCATGCTGATAGTTTTTACCGGAGAAGAGCTCATTTGCCTCAGTTTTATTCTTCAAGACAATCTCCATCCGACGCTTAAATGGAAGACGTCGAGTATCATGATCCTCAGCTTCGCCATCGCCTGCCTCGGCATCTTGCTCAGCAGCGGCACGTTTGGCTTCATCCTCAAGTTCCTTCTCCTTTCGTTCGGCATCAGCTTGTGTCGCTGCTAGATAGTCGGCACAGAATTCTTGCGTCTTGCCTTGGATCTGAGTCCACTTTTCTTCCATTTCCTCAACTGTAGCGTTCTCACACTCATCAGAAAACAACCAATCGTCGTTACCATCCAAGTAAGATGCGAATTCATCTGACGACGGAAGCAAGGATCCATGAGTTGAATGCCTTGCGGATCGCAGCTCAAGAATATGCGACTCGATTTGATTGCGGATTTCATCCTTTCTCACCATTTGCACATCTCTCTCCATCATGGCCATTTCCTCCTCCAACAGCTGAGCTCTCCTTGCTTCATGTTCCGCATCGACTTCAACATTAGTGGTTGATGCATCAATTGGAAGCAAGGAAGCACCAAATGCCAATGAGGTATCATCCAAACTTTTAGATAGAACAAAGTCTTCACCTTTCCCAATAGCATGCCGAACAGCATCTTGAATCATTGGTATACGTGTCCCCCCTCCAGTAATTTCTACTGATCCAATATCACCCAGTACATCAATACCACCCGCCTCATCTACAGCTGCAGCAATCATACTCTTCAACTTATTCGCCACCGATTCTTGACAAAGCTGCTTCAACAACTCTCTATTCCCAGGACAAACTCACGTCCGTATCATTCTTTCCAATAGTCTCAACAGTCACATTTTCCCTCGGGTAAACATGCTCAATATATGCTTTCAACTTCCTGCACCCCTCCATTAATCGTTGCGCAGGTCGAGATTTGGGAGTCAAGAAGGTGGTGGTGGTGTGTGATAGAGAGGGATGATTGGATTGAAAGTGATGAAAGAGTGCCATATCGATCATGGCTGCTCCAAGTGTGGCCGAGGATACGCTTGACAAGACTTGAACGTTGTTGTTGGATGATGGAATGTCATTTTGATTTTGCGATGCTGCTTCTTCTTCTTTGTTGCCACCACCAACACCACCACACTGCAAAATAGACACACAACTCCGAGAATGACCCATTTCCACCACCAATACAGTCTTCTTCTGTTTGTTCGTCTTCTTCTGTTCATCCCCATCATCATTACTACTATCATTACTGTTGTTGTTGCTTACCACAATCATCATCAACATCCTGACCATCATAAAATTTACGCTGATACACAGGTGGTTCAAATGTCCATAGCTTTTTGTCAAAGCATGTAGATGGCATACTAGAAATGGATGGCATACTAGAAATGGTTGGCTCACTAGAAATGGATGGTGCAGGAGATACAGATGGCCTCCCAAAATCCAAGGTAGGAGATAATGTTGGACTTAAGGTCGGACTTAATGTCGGATCTAACGTCGGGCTCAATGTCTGTTAAAGTGGAAAAAGTTCAAATGATGAACGTGCAAATAATTGGTCAGCAAATAAGAAGGGCAAGGCACGATGCAAGTAGATTTTGTAATATTTCTGAAACTTACTGGATCCTCTGTAGGCTCTAGAGTGCTTCCGAGTGTCTGTTGAAGTAGAAAGTTCGGATGATGAACGAGAACAAAGAATTATTGGTCAGCAACAAGAGAAGGCAAGGGACAAGCATAAAAATATCGGATATTCTAGAACTTACTGGGTCCAGTGTAGGATCTGCTGTAGTGCTTCCGGGTGTCTGTTGAAGTAGGTGAGATAAATGTAGTGCTGATGGATGGCATTGTTGAGCTATGCACCGACGGCATCGTTGAACTAGCCACCGATGGCATCGTTGAGCTATTGATGGACGGCATCGATGAACTACCCACTGATGGCACATTTGAACTATGCACAGAAGGCATAGTTGAACTGTGCACCGAAGGCATAGTTGAACTACCAACAGAAGGCACATTTGAACTACCAACAGAAGGCACATTCGAACCACCAATAAAAGGCATTGAACTACTACCCACCAAAGGCATGACACTCGTCTCAACAACAGTAGTAGGAGGAAAAGTCACTCCCAAAACCTCTTCTGTACTATCAACTCCAACACTTGTGGACTGTTGGTGATTGGGTACTACTACCACCAGTGCTGCTGCTTGGAGAGTTCATGGTGGTAGTTGGCAATGGAGACCCCGTGGCCGATGATGCTGTAGTAGTAACTGCTGGCGGCGTAGTAACTGGTGTTTTCGCAGTAACCAACGGTGTCGGCGGTGGAGTATTATTATTGGAAGGAGTCATTGACAATATTGAATCATCCGTAGGCACTAAAACTCAACACTCCATCCAATGGCTGCGTAGTCGGCGGCGGAGATAATACCTTCATCGGAGTCGGCGTGGGCGGCGGAGGAGGCATCCAATCATCATCATCATCAAATACAATCACTGCAACATCATTTGATATCTTGACCATTATTTTCCCCTTTTAACCCCCGTTCATTATTTTGGTGCACATTACTATCCTGCAACAATACCGTGAATGAGGGATTGGATGATGATGATGCGGTAGCAATGTGCAGAATGGAGGATATATAACAGAGTATGTATATATATAGTTGCCCCATTGGAGCTGCGATATTGGATCGCCTCATTTTGCTGCCCACTCTATATTATATATACACCAATTAATATATAGTAGATCAGTTCATACAATATATATAATTCAATTGAAAGACTGCAAACGAGTGCTATATATTGTTGTATCTACAGGGAGTACTAAGCTATATAAGTGAAGGTTGAGACAGAGTTGACTTTTTCGCCAAGATCGGATTGCAGAACCAAAGTGCAGAACGTCGCCAATTTCAGATGTGGTCTGGAGGGGAATGAGAACCTTTTTGGCGATGGGGGAGGTGTTGTGTGTTTCGCTTCGGAAAGAAATTGAGAAGGGTGGGGAAATGCATAGGGGAAGATTGTTTGGGATGGAGCGGACGGGAGGCAGCGCCACAACACATGCTTGAACAAAGCATTTTAAAAGTTGAAATGACTTACTTTGGATTAGATGATCGACCACATCCAGCCTGATCCAGCAAAGTACAAAGCAATTTAATGATGCATCTCCCATAGTGAGATGGGAATGTTGAGTTCGACTATATATATCGGAGGGGTTGGTACATGGACTGAGTCTGAGTTTGAACTCTTTATCCTCGAAAGAAGATTTGGAACCTCTTTCATTAAATGGGGTTGCTGACGTCAATGTCATCATTGCCATTCATTTGATTTGGTTGCTACGTTCTTCCACCCCAATCTCTCCGAGTAGAAGCAAAAGCATCATGGTAGTGGTTGACGGCAGCACGAACGAAGCGTTGTGTTTCTCACAAATATCAACGGGCATACGCCCTCTATCTTGCCCCAAGACAAGGATTTGGGTACCAGTCAAGTATTAATGCTCAATTAAAGAATATAAATGTCCATTTTGGAGATTAGGATGCTGCCTTTCTATGCGAGCAAGCCCGTTGGCCCGAATGAAGGAGAAAAAATTCACTTGGAAAAAGTCATCTTCATAATACTATCGAGAAGCAAACAACAACAGTGTTAATGATAACGACTGCCGACTCAGTCTTCTCGATGAACACCTCAGCAGCAATATATACTGTTCCATCCAAGCGTGGCTCTAGGCTTTGTCACATGGATCCTTTTTGACACTCTAGAGGTGTTGATATATCATCAAGGCATGTGAAAGATCTTTCTTCACTATACACACTCATATTACAAGCGTCTATGTTGACATTCACAAATCAATAACAGATAGATGCACTACGTTCCTATCCTATCAAATATTGCTGCACCAACCATTTTGAAAGCACTTCCATCATTGTATGGCTCGATTTGTACATCCCTCCGACTTGCAAGGGTTTACTTTTCGACCACACTTCTTGGTGAATCCCCTTCTAACAGAATTAGTCAAGGGAGGAGAAGGTTCGCCTATATTGATAACAGTTGAATGAAGAATAATTCTAAAGAGGTCAACTGCAGGTGTCTGTTCTTTTTCTATGCTGCACTTTACTATTTACTATCCTACACACTAGATTCATACACATAATAATAACAATACCCCACCAAACCGCAGGCTGCAATTCACACTCATGTTTGATACACAATACGGCCTGCAAATTCTGCCAACTTATCGGGCTTTTGGAAGTCCTTTTTCGTCGACAGTCCCACTTGTACATCGAAGTCTGTATTTTGTGCATAAATGTCAAACTCCTTATCAGAGGATTTCGTGAACAACACTCCCTTCTTACTCACTATATACAAGGATGCAGTTCCACCAGCAGGTATCGTAATATCCTCATCCAACTCAATGTTGACGAGCTCATCTGGGTCAAGCATGACTTTGCCCTTGAAGACTTCATTCCACTTGCCCTTATCCAATGCATCAAACTTATCATACGAACCATTTTGATAGTATATCCAAACATCCGATTTCTTGGTGTCTTTCCCCATAATGTCAAGACCCTGTAATGCTCATTTTCGACCTTGCAATAATCTGAAACATGACTCCTTTGGCATTATCTCCTGCCTTGTTTACATCGGGCGTAGTGTACTTTTTGACAACTCCACCTCCACCGCCAGATGGCAGAGTTGGGCGTTTTGAAGATGGAGGCGACGATGAAGGAGCAGGTGTCGGAGGCATCGTGGGCGAAACTATCGGAGGAGGTGTTGGAGGCATCGTGGGCGAAACTATCGGAGGAGGAGTGCTCGATTTAGTAGGACTACTCGAAGCAGGAGCTGGAGCAGGAGGGAGAGTTTCTTCGTTGACGCTGCCGCCGAGAAGCTCACATACTTCTTCCTGCAGTTTTTCGCCGTACATAGCAGCTCTTGCGTTAGTAGTGCTGACATTCTTCTTTGTTCGGCGAGACACACTTGTTCCTCCCGTCAACGATTCGAGGGCGTAATCTCGTATCTTTCCATCTGCAGTGCAACTGTTTGGGCTAAGATTACAGACCTTTTCATCAATCCAATCTGTATTCGCTGCCACACGAGAGTAGACTCCTGGATATTCTTTCATGGCACAGCCATATCCCCAACTGACAGTACCAACAAGGGTGAATAAGTTATGGCCATCAGCAGGCAATCGGGTGAAGAGTGGTCCACCACTATCGCCTGAACATGCATCTTGCCCTTCCTGAGTGTCAGACGCACAAATCATGTCATCCGTAATGTCCTCATTCTTATACTGCTTTTGGCAAACAGAATTCTGGACATAATGAACATCTGCCTTCAGTAGTTTACCAGACATCTGGCCCCCGTATGCAATAGTACCATGTCCAATCACGGTCATAGTGGTGATGTCTTCAGCTTGACCTTGTGAAAGGGAGGTGCATCCCGATGGAGTCTGATAGCGTTGCAAGCGAATGATGGGCGGGTGATCACCCCAATCATAACTATCAACTAGGCCCCAATCGGCGTCGACCTTCAAGGCAGGATCGCTCAACTTGATCAATGCAATATCATCAGTCAAACGACTGGACTTGTAATCTGGATGCACAACAGCACTCTCAACAGTTCTTGGCGCCATTCGTCCTCTACTAGCATCCCAAATGCTCACTCGAGAAGGGCCTCCGCCACTGATACAATGGGCTGCAGTTAGCACCACATCTGGGGCAATCAAACTGCCACCACAGATCCACCCGCCGAGTTGAACTTGAAAGGGGTAGTCACCATTTTGACCTGTAACGATGTCTCCATTAACAATTTTAGTTTGCTGTGGACGAAATGGAGGCGGCGTATCAACATGTCCTCGTAGTTGTTGCGGTGCGGCTACTTCGACCGTGTGTCCGTAGTCGTCTCTTTTGATGACTCCTTGAGGCTGCTCATCATGAGGACGTATGCGATGATTCCTCAATCTACGGGCAGTAGAGATGGTATCTTGAGCACCGCTGTTGTCGGCTGCGGCGACGTCTCCATGGAAGAGGATGAGCGCAGAAGATAGTGCACATAGAAGTGTGTTCATGTTCATCATTGTGGTTGCTTAAATATAGAAGATTGTGTATGGATACCAAGCAGATGATGTGTCGATATTTGTAATCTGATTTTATGAGCCATCTCACATACGTACAAAGTTCTTCAGATCTGGAGCGAGGATCTGCCCCGCCCGCCAATTTGTATGTGCTGGTTCGCAGACATCATTGCTGGTTCGCAAGCATATTGGTGGTTCGCAAGCACATGCAAAGTGGTTCGCTCAAATTGACACAAATTGACGCAAAGACTGTTCTTCGAACAAATAACATGTACCGGTTCGCAGTAGGCCCGCATCTGTTCGATGCATATTTGGCCTTTCGCCAGATACGTGTTACACTCGGCATCTACATATGTATGAAATATGTAGCACTCGGTATTTGGTCTTGCACATCTTGCCTACATCTTGCCTACTACATCTTGATGGGAAGTGCCGGTTCGCAGTTTACTTGTCCTCGTCTTGCTCAGAGTTCGCAGGGTAAACGTCATACATACACCTCATATCATACGGAGCAAGTTGGTAAGCATGTGTGGTAGATGGCAATTCTGTATGTATATGTATTCAATTCCTACGTATTGGCTTTTACTACCTCAGATGATGTCATTGATTTAGTCAGGAGGTTTTCGCTCGCTTACACATTGAAGTAGCCGGTTCACGAGTCTCAACATACGGTTCACGAGTCTCAGCCATCCAAGGCCAAAGGCTTTTTGGCACTATCAAGAACGCGCAGACAAACTTCAAGTCATCTGAGGCCTCTGTTCTAGAGAATGCTTGTCTGGAGTTCTCATAATCATACGGAGCAAGTTATGAAGCACATGTGGCAGATGGCCATGTCCGTAATGAATTCCTACGTAATTTTTTTTACTTCACCTCAGATGATGTCATTACATACAAAGGGTTCCCTCAGCCAGCACCCAGCACCTCGCTCATGCACCAACAAACTTCAGGTCATCTATCTTATCTAGCTGAGTATAGGCCTTTGTTCAGAGAATGACTTGTCGGAGTTCTCATTAATAGAGAGGAAGTTAAGCGTGTGCGGTAGATGGCCATTCTGTATTGAATTCCTACATGTTCGCTCTTACTACCTCAGATGATGCGTCTTACTATAGGCCTCTCTGACATGGGAACCGTTCAGAAGAGAATGACTTGTCCGTGCGTGCATGGTCATGACCCCGTGATTCTCTTCAATCCAAAGTTATGTACCACCGGACAGCTGAGAAGAGAGAATGAAGCCAGATTTGCTGGCGACTCTCGCACACACTCTCTCTCGTCGCCCCTTTCCCCCGGTGGAGGGGTGGTGAAGCCAAGATCGACAACCAAAGCACAACACGAATATAAGTGTCAAGGGAGGAGTCGATCTGGCCTCTTTAACCTTTGGGAGAAAACGGAAGAAGCTAAACAGGTTCACCGAGTCAGGCGACAAGTCTATCTACGCGCATTGTGTCCGCCTTTGGGACTCTACGTTAACCCCAAAGTCTCAAATACTTGGGATTTTGGAGCTCCAGAGATTGTATTGGAACACAAAAGCTACTCGACTTCGAGGCCGGAATGAAGCAATGCAAGGAGCAACCCATCCTGGACAAACTTTCCAGGGCCGGTGGACCAGGCGTCGGAGGTGATGTGACAGTGGAATACTAAACTAGCCAATTCACAGCAGACCTACCATACTTACCTACTCTGCCTATTTGCCAACCTAAAATATAGTAGCAGCACCGATGACAAGAAGCTTGCTGCGCCGCAACCAATTGTAATTCCTCTGTAGTGTATATACCGTATGTGAGATCGGCATCTTTCCAGAATTCCAGAATTTGGGATTTGAGTACGGAGGTACATAGCCCACAAGCCCACGCCACGTCACTGTTGCGCCAAAAGATCCGAAAAGTACCACCAATGCCAGCTGCGCCATGGTAAATCGATCGGAAGCCGCAGTAGCGTAGTACAATAGCGTCTCGACAACAAACAACGATGATGAAGTCCATCTATACTACAGTAGCAGCAGTGCTAATAGCCTCACTTTTGACAGCAGAGGCATGGTCAACCTCCTCGCCGACGTCAGTCGTCAATCGAATCAATCAAAACCATGTGATTGTCGCTCCTCATGATGTAAATGCGGCACATCTTACACGCTCAACCACCAAACTGTCAGCCACCGCCGCCAACAAAAACACTTCACTATCAAGATCCACTCTAGTCAGCAAACTAGCCAACAATCTCCATCTGAATCTAATTCGCAGCCTCATCGCTAAACTCACCACTTTTCTCACGCACAAATCCAAATTAGTCATACTATCCACAATGCTCACAATTGCAACTTTCTTCCCTCAATCTGCCGTTGCTGCAAAGAGTAGTTTGTTCTCATTGGGGGGTGGTGGCAGTACGAAGGACTCGGCGGTTATTTCGACTGGTAGTAATAATGATGGAGGAGGAGGAGTAATGAAGGTGGGGAAATTTGTAGTTACAGTTGGTGCTATTGGGGCGGGAGCGAGTACGGCGAATAAAGTTATGAGGAACAAAGTTTACTTGCAATGATGACGATGAAGAAAATAGTGCTGGTGGTGATACAGATGGAAGCGTCATGAATAAAACTGTTGTGAGCAAAAATGAAGAGAGTCCAAATGGGACTACGAATGGTAGTGTTGTCCAATCATCCTCCGCTCAGAAGCAACCATCCGCAGAGAACAAGAAGACTGAGGAAGCAAACAACAAGACTGAAGAAATTGAACCATTATCCGAAGAATGGATTCAACAGCAGTTGAATGATGCAGAGAAGCGGTCGAATGTGTTGAATGATGCCATCAAGATGACACAACAGTCGTCTGCACCTGTTGCACCTGTTGTATCAACCAAGAGTGTTGCCAAGGTGACCACCAAAAGTCCAACCAAGGTCAATGGCAACAAGAACAGTAGTAGCAGCAAAAAGAAGGTCAGCGTAGGCAACACCATTGGCATCCCACCCACCAAAACCACCACCACCACCACTACTCCACTAGTCAAAAATCTAGATTCCAAAATTGAAATGCTTCAACGACGTGATGCCGAACGGTCCATTCAACAACAACGTATCAACGATGAACAGGCACAAGTGAAGATTGAGAAGAAGAAGGTGGCACTTGTGGAAGCAGAGCGGAAGATTGAGTTGGCGGAGATGGAGTATAAGAAGAGTCAGCAGCAGCAGCAGCAGCAGGAAGTGAAGCAGGTTGTAGAGGAGAAGAAGGAGGAAGCTGTCATTATCAACTCTGCACCAATCACGACGGACCACTCCCCAATCAACAACAACTACTTCACCACCTCCAGTACCAGCACAGCCATCACCAGCACAAGCAACAACGCCACCCATCAAAGTCGGACCAGGTGGATCACCAGCCAAATCCAAAGAAGAAGATTTGGAACTTACCACACAAGTTATTTTGGAATATGTGAAAACAATGGATAGTAAGAGTAGTGGTGTAGTAGATGATGACAGTGATGATGAGTAAGAATGATGACTTGTGGGGCAGTTATTCATTATCGATTTGATATTATTTGTTTGTATCGGGGGTGTACTTAAGGAAAGCAGCATGTGTGTGATATTTGACGGTGGCTTTCTAAATTAATCTAATGTAGGTACCCCTCTACTACACTATGATGGGATTCATTTGATCAATTCTTTCCTAGAGCTGGAAGTGGTTCTTAACTCTATTATCTACATCCTGTCAGACTAATGTAGAAGAAGTTCGAAGCGCTTGATTGGTGGTAGTGGTACTTTTCACTTTTCGAATAAAACTAACAACCCATGAACACTGCAACATCAAGTCATCAAACACTAACTTGATGATACGCCCATAGAAACCTCCATATGATCTTCTGGAATGCCTTCATCTTTAATTTTGCATAATGGCAAGCATGTTGTTGTGTCAAACTTGGTCCCCTTCAACATCCAATCGAGGCTCTCTGAGTTTTCAAGTGCAAGTCGGACATGCACCCCCATTGGAGATTCAGCATAGGCCTTTGGTAGCCAGCTGAGGACAGAACACTTTGTACTGTATCGTCTTTGTCTTTGTCATCAATAGAAAACTTGTGATAAACCTCCCACCGGCCGCAATATCGACTGCTCAATGCATATTTGCCCCAAGAATCCGCCGTCTATCTTTCCAAGACATGAAAGACAGCCACCACACCCCACCTTTAGTTCTTGGTTCAAAAGAGTCGATCCATCGCCGGTTCAAAGTAGTAACAAGGACAATCTACCAACCACTTTTCGCCCAGAAATATAATTTTTTTGGTAGATGGCTTAAGGACTGTGTGTGAAGGACCAGTTACTGGTGTTTGTATCTTACGTATCTGCATCATGACTTCCATACATGTCATCAACGAAGCTCCTAACACAACTGCAATCAGTGTATCGATCATTTGACATACTGCCTGACGAGTGATGCTGATGCACGTGACGATAATATGACCATGAGATCGATCGGTGACTACTATGAGATCGGTGACGACTACTCGTTGTAATCACGATAACCATTTCATCATCTTGTTTGCAGCATTGACATGACACAGCACCACATGACCGAGACATAGCACGTCTATATGGCCGATTCATTGAGTTATCATTGCCGTCGTCGTCGGATGTCATGATCATGATCATTGATCATGATCTTTGCAATGCACTGCACGTGCAGTGATGATGGCGCACTTTTTGAGACGGGCATCTCTTTGCATCAAATCCAGTTTTTACTGATTCTCACTGCAAATCCATCTGATGCACCATGTCGCCGTTCTGCTGATGTCTTGTCTTCTAGCGGTCCAATAATGACAATGAGTGGAGTTTTGGAAAGCTGTTGAGCAGCTCTATCAATGAGGCGTATCGTTGGCCTAATTGGAGTACTTTGAACTGATCGCCTCGGCTAAAAATGAGATTTTAGAAAGTGACCGGCAGCTTGAAAATCAGCCGACACGGATTTAACGGCAGAGGTCAATTTTGGACAAACTAATGAATTGTATACCATAGGAATCGTCTCTTCAAGCTGTATCGATTAGTGCTACCTTTACTCGACAAATAATAAACACAGATCTGCCTGCGGCATCGCGAAAGAAACTTCTTGAGACAATCAACGCCGTCCATGATTGGTTCGCTGCGGTCTGCGGTGGACTCTACAATACACTTAGCGAACCATTAATAAAATGATAGTCGGTGCATGTCATCATCCAATAATCATTACACCCAACATCGTCCATTATCATCCACAACAGCAACACTACTCCACACCCGAACAAGAATGGACACACCGCATCAAGTGGAAGTGTCTTCAGCGAAGCTTCAACTTGTACTCGTGCCAACAATCATTAATGATGCTGCAGCTGTTTCGCGAGTTCGGCCGATAGGGAGAACACGAAGCAATCATTCATAGTAGAAAGTGTATTCAATATGAAGTGATGCGAGTAACATGCAAACATTGACATGTACATCACTCATCATCTATTGTCATCGGTTCGTCATCCCTGTAGTTGCAGACAAAGTAAAGAGTGTTCCGGACGAGGACTTGATATTGATAAACACTGACAGAAGAAAAAGAATCAAGATTGAAGGGGGAGAGAAAACACGTCCTTGTAACCATAGCATATCTCATACTCATAACAAAAATATCAGATCAAATAACAAGTCGTTTACTATTACTATCCCATTACCTGACACTATCCTGCTGCCAGAACCAGAATGCCAGATGTGCTCGTGTTCGTCCCACATTGACCTAATCTAATTCAACTCTGAGAGAGGTAGGCAGAAGACAAACCTCCAATCCAAACAAATGCCTCTCCGCCCATTACTTCTTCCCAACTCCACCTCCACTCTCCACCTCTCTCCACATAAACATAAACCTCAACCTCAAGAACAAAAGTCCGCAGCTAAGCTATAACTACAAGCCTACCTCTGAAACTGGATTATTCCATCAATGCAGTTTATCTTGACTCTATCAGGATTAATTGCGATGTGACAGGATTTTATTCTGTCAAATCAGAATTTATTTCCTTTTGAAACTGGATTATGTTATCAATGCAGTTTATCTTGACTCTATCAGGATTCAAAGCGGTGTGACAGGATTTAATTCTGCCAAATCAGAATTAACGTCGAAATTGTAAAAGTTAATTCTGGTGGTCAGAATTTAATTCTGATCAATCGGTATTAGACAGTCTTAAAATTCATAGGGAGGACGTGGACCCGCACTGTGGCCCACTGTCCCCAAAGCCCTTCCTGACAAACCCCGTCTGCGCATCGCTCTAGTAGTCCGATCAGACAGAACACTGACGTAGCCGTCCCGCCCTTTTTGGCGGGCCAGCAAAGATCAGCAAACCACAAACACCCCAAATGGATCATTGTTTGCAACACCTCTCTATTGCAACCAACGTTACCATCTACGGTCTTTGTCTTTTTTGTTTTACCATGGCATCACCGAATTCCATCGCAGGTAAGCCCGCCTCTCAACAGTTCGGTTATAGCCTGGTGATTTTTGGACCTCTCCCTCGCTCGATCTCGGCCTCCCTATGGCCATGGCTCTAAGGCGCGACGTCGGTTTTCCTTGGAAAAGCTGTCGCATCAGATTAAGGGTTTCTCTTCCCGCGCGCGCGCGCATTTAGAAAGTTAAGTAAGCGTCATTCATAGGTTTCTCAATCTGCTCACTTTTCTGGAACATCCGCGCAGCGCTCACACGCCCACCTACGCCGACAATGGTAAAGTACCACTACTTGGACTATTGCGCCACAGGTAGGACAGATACGACAAAACAACTTAGACTACAGCCGATAATCTATAAGTGAACCGACACTATTGGATACTGCGCTGTAGTGATAGCTGTTGTAGCGCTTGATTCATTTTTGAGCTGCAATGACCACACTGATGAATTGTGTAGTTACAAACTAATGTATCCAAGTCACGACGGACCGAAGATGCACACATGTTAAGAAGGAGGATCACACATATTGAAACGATGGGTAATTAATCGATGAGATGATCGGCTTTATTCGTATTGGATCTACATGAGGGATAATCGCACTTTACATCGCGCTATAGGCTTACAATAATATGACATGGGATACACACGAATTGCCCAGAATTTGCGCTCATATGGCTCCTGTCATCACTTCTATCAACACAATTCGTCTGAGCAGGGGTGGATATACTGCTATACTATCGTCATGGCCTACATTGTGCAATTAAACACTGCTCTTCACCATACTGACAGCATGGACACAGAATGGCGACGTATGGTTGTGCTCCACACAAGCCCAAACTGACCCGAACCAGGGCCGGCAAGGTTGCAAACATCACTTCTATCGATGCAGTGCGTATAAGCAATGGTAATGTGCTTCTATACTATCACTACTAAGTGTAATGGGGCACTGAACACGTTCTATTGCTGTATTAACATCATTAGATACGAAAATGGTGGTTTGCTCGTTGCTGATGCTTGCTAGCCAAAATCGCACCGCATCAGCCCGGCAAACTGATTGCAGCATCACTTCCATCAGTGCAGTTTGTCTGAGCAGTGACAATGTGTTTCTATACTATCGATACCAAGTAGAATGAGCCACCAAACAAGGCTAATTGCAATTCTGACAGCGTTGGGCATGAAAGAGCGGTCGACTGCTGCTGCTTCTGGCATGGCCAAAATCAGTCACACCTGGTCGCCTGTGAGGTTGTAGCATCACTTCTATCAATGTTCTTCGTCTGATCAGTGACAATGAGCTTTTATACTATCGCCACCAAGTATAATGGGGCACTAAACACTTTTTATTGCAATAGGTCCTGTGTTAGACATGAAATGGTGTTTTTGACGGGCTACCTCTGACGAGCCTAAATTTGACGGGCTTTTCTTCTTTTCGTGACATTGGCGACTATTCACATGAGTTGAATATGCGGATCTCTTTCTAATATGGTCTGACTAGAGCATATCAATTCTATATGCTTTTTGTGTACGAAACAAATGTGGCAACAACAATCCTACACTTCAACTGAACCGCAGATTGATTTTGCACATGTCGACATGCAATCGCCTATGAGGTTGTAGCATCACTTCTATCAATGTTCTTCGTCTGATCAGTGACAATGAGCTTTTATACTATCGCCACCAAGTATAATGGGCCACTATACACTTTTTATTGCCATAGGTCCTGTGTTAGACATGAAATGGTGTTTTGACGGGCTACCTCTGACGAGCCTAAATTTGACGGGCTTTTCTTCTTTTCGTGACATTGGCGACTATTCACATGAGTTGAATATGCGGATCTCTTTCTAATATGGTCTGACTAGAGCATATCAATTCTATATGCTTTTTGTGTTCGAAACAAATGTGGCAACAACAATCCTACACTTCAACTGTACGCACAGATTGATTTTGCACATGTCGACATGCATCACAGATTCACAATTTTAGATCGGTTACAGATGCATACAGCGCTGCATTAACCTTTTGTAACTTATTGTTGACGATGCCGAGCAGTAGTTGGGGTCGAATATAACGTGATGTAGATTCTATATGCCCCAAGCTATAAAAACCAGTAATTTTGGTGGTATAAATCTGACTATTTATGAGCATATATTGGAGAGAAGTAGCAAACACATAAGCTTATTACCATGGTCGCGCAAACTGGTGAAGCCGCATATATGCGAGACGAGTTGCGCTTGTTTTTATGCTTCGTATAAAATCTCATATCATTGTCGTAGTCGATTGTAGAAAACGCTAAAGAAGGCAGGTTGATTCTACTACTTTTGACGATATGATGAAGACAGCTCAGGAGGAAGAAGGATTAATGTTGATAGCATTCACGACTATGTACATGAACGAATTGGCAGGTCATCAGCAGAACGTTGACGAATTGATATTTCATTCTTGATACTCATTACGAGACCACTTAGTAAGGCGGACAATCACATCCGTGTTCCTTGATGTGGACCTCTGATGCCTATGATGGAGCTCTACTTGATCGACTGATGCAAATTGCGTGCATACTGTTTTGGAGATCAAAGAAAGCATTGGTAATCAAGACCCAAACTGCTGCTGTGTCAAAGAGAAAAAAACTTCTATTTTGGGACGGACAATATGAAACGATTGCTGACATTGCAGCAAGATTTGGTGGAGATCAACCTCGCTTTCAGATGACGACTCAAATGGAAGAATGGGTTGTCAAAGCAAAAAAGAAGACAACTAAGATAGCTCCAAAAATGCTTGCCAACCTCGAAGAGCTTCTTTTGCCAGCTGTTGTACAGCTTGCGACACAGGAAGTAGGAGAAGACGAGAATGAAAGAGAGAGCTCAGTAAAGATCCCTCTTGCATTTTTCACGCACTTTTTGAGCAAGAGCCAAGCCATCACTGAGCTTGGAGCTGAATTACTTCAGATAGCTTCTATTATACCAGTTACGAGCCGACATACGACTGATGTGAATGCGAAGTTGAATGATTGGTCATACTGTCTTAAATGCCGATGTTGTGGTCAAGCAATGAATACTTCCCTTGACTTCGTGACATTGATTAGCCTTGGTACCCGCATTATCAATCATCATTATCTTGGTCATGACAATGTCGGCTTACATAAAATACTTGGAGAAATCCGCACCAATGATATTCCTAGTGGATTTGTCATCTATCCTTGCGAAGGATGGAGTGGAAGTGGATCAAGCCAAAGCACATTGATGAGGATGAGATTCT
>JAHBBA010000117.1:5000-12830 GCA_018806925.1 Skeletonema costatum | reverse complement strand
TCAACTGCTTCTCCACTGCGGAAACTTTGGCATCCTCCTCCTAAACTCCCAATGGATCAACATTGACGGAGGACAACGTGCTCTCTCCTGTCTTGAAAAGATGGCGGAGGTGACTATGATGCGGGGTGCTCAATCTGGTGGAGTGGTGACATTTGAACCCACTACTGGTGGTGGTGGTGGTGGTGGAAAGGAACATCAGAATTGCAATCCAATCATTCGTGGGGTGAGAAGTCGTGTTGTCAATGCCAAACGTACTGTGTTGAGTAAAGGTGTAAGAAGAAAGATTGAGAGGGATAATTGTCGTGGATTGTTGATGGGTGGGGGTGAGAAGAAGTTGAAGGGGTGGAATGGTGTCGAGTTTAATGCTACTAACAGTAGTAGTAGTAGTAGTAGTAGTAGTAGTAGTAGTAGTAGTAGTAGTAGTATTAGTACAGCAACGAAACGATTGGTACGAGGATTCTTCGGACACACACGCTTTGCAACATCTTCCAAGGCTAGTTTGGATGGGACACATCCTCATCAATGGACACCACGTCATATGGTAACTTGTTATGGATTTCAAAGTATAGATGGGGCGTTGCAGGGTGAAGAAGAGTTGGAGGCGGGGGTGAGTGAGCATGCTTTTTTGGGATCTAGTGTGCATAGTTATGGGAGGAGGCATGTGGTGGGAACGGGTGGGGCAAGTGGTGGTAGTGTTGGACAGATTGTGATGAGAGTGGGAGTGAAGGGACAGTTGATGGAAGTGTAGAATTTTGTGACTCATAATGGTGAGTGTGATTGCAGGGATGGGTGGGAGACTATAATATCTATTTCATTCTCACATTGTTGCTATGCTGTATCCCTTCTCAGGTGACTTTGAATTCTACAAGATTGGAGGCAAGTATTACGACTGTGAAGCCATTCAAGATTGGCTTGTCAGGGCTCTCCACGTTCCCATGCCCGCTACGGTTGACTCGGCCGCCATTGCGGGTATGATTGACTTACTTTTCGAGTACAAGGATGTTTCGCCCTGAGTGTCCGATATGCCGTCTGTTTCGAGTTGGGTGGTGATACGAGTCCCAGAGACGCTAGTGTTCGCTATCCTACCATGATGCAGTATGAGGCAATCGGAAAGATATTTGAGAAGGTGTTGGATGAAATGGTGATGGAGAATAGAATCAAGACATTGGAACAAATTAGTTCTTCTACCACAAAGCGCAAGAATCTTTGCGAGATGGTCAAGGATGAATTGATGCCGCTTTTCGTCGGAGATTCCAATTCTATCGTGTCATGCCTCGAGAACTTTGTTACATTTGATGAAGAGGGTGGTAATTTTGATCAATTTGTCAAGGCAACCGGGGATGCCTTCCTTGACAATGATCTCTTGAATACAGTGCGTATTTTCCTGAAGAACGCCAAGGGATCATTCGGTTTGTGTGTAACGACGTCACTTGATGCTCATTGGCAGGTCGCTATGGCAGCTAAGGGACAGACTCTCTGCATTGCGTTCTACCCAAGGAAGGGGCTGATTTGCTATGGTTCTGAGCAGGCAGCTGTAAAGGTAAGAAGTGCTGTGGATGTGTTGATGTTGATAAATGTGTGACCGGCCCTTATATTGCCAACTAATATATTGTTTGTGCTTCTCTCTTTTGTGATGTGTAGGCTGGGCTCAATTACGTGACACCTCAGGGTCAATCCAATTGGGGGTCTGACTTCAAGTGTGTCGACGAAGACGCGGTCCGCTTCGATCTTGATGATCTTGGTGGAGAGATTGCCCTGCTCGATTGGGGCTATGCCGGAGATAATGAACCTGCCGTGTCGCCACCTAATCGTGCGCTCCCAGTGTGTAAGCTCATGGGTGGGGCAGTGAATGTTATTACGCTTCACCAGGAAACGCGATGAATAAGTCATCATCTCTTATCAAGCGTCTCGTTACTTTGGAGAATAATGAATTCATCAAGCCTCTGTTAGATGACTGTGACTATCCAGTTCTTGGTGACATTCAAGACATCCCTAAAATCTGCCACAATACCCAAGAAGACTGGAAAGATGTTGGCTTGAATCGTATGTCCTCGTGGCATCTAAAGCAGTGCATCAAAAGGCGACTGAAGGGTAAAGTCGACGGATCGATTGAAAATCATGCAGGGCAGATTGACATCCTCGTTACTGGCTGCGAAGTCTCTCTTTGGTTGGCCGAACAGTTTGTTGCAGATCTTCAGAAGTGCTTTCCCAAGCTTTACGTCAAGGCTGTGAGCTCTAACAAGCTTCTTGGATTATTCGGCCAGGAGCTGTCAATGCCTACGATTGGATTTCCCTACTCTCAGAAGGGGATGGATTTGAAAGACCCTATTGTGCTCATCATCAGCCATAGTGATGGAACTTTTGCACCTCTAGCCTGCTCGAACTTGCTCCAGAGTTTTTCATCTTCGATCTTCGCCGTTTGCTCCGAGTGGGACACACAGGTGGGCAAGCAGCTCCGATCAATTTACTCCGGGGGTCTCGATTTGCTCACAGTCGTATCTTTTCCACCGAGGTTGGTGTGCGTCCTGCTGAGCCTTGCTCTATTTCGGTTGTTGCAACGCACCAGCTCTTGACAAATATCTTTGCGCAAATCTGCATGACGATCCTTTCTGATCCCAACTTTCGTTATGTAACTGGCTCGGTTATCAACGAGCGTGATCTGCAGACACTTGAACGCTTGAATGCTGACAACATCAAGGCATTGGAGAGGATTGTTGGCGTAGACAAACAAGGAACTAAGTTGCACGACACGTTGCTGCACAAGGAGGCAGAGCTCCGAGCAGCTGGTGATATCTGGAGTGAACACATCTTGGAAAATGCAAAGGCTTACATCATGACCTTTATCTACATTGTTGTTACTGTGACGATCGGATATCCACTTATTTCCGGTATGCAGACGCTGCTGGACTCAGAGATGAAAGATACTACTACATCACTCGCTCCTTTGATTCGCTCATCTACTTTTGGTTGCCTCAAATCAACGTCATGATTATTCGCATCATTCAAGGCCGCAACAAGCGTCATCGTATGGTTGGACGCACTGTTGTTATCGGAGACCCCTGCCCTTGGGTAGCTCAATCGGCTGAGGCATTTTTGAGCAAGATCTTTGCCTGCTCGTACAGTATTGCTGGCTTGAATGTGTTAAGAGGAAATCCAGCTGATCATTTAGTCCATCGCCACACTCATCGTGTGGTAAGGGGTAGCCTTCTCGTGTGTGGTCGCCCTGATGGACGTCTTACAGCTTTGACTACGCTTGAAGCATCTACTTGCTTGGCTGTGAATCAAGCATCCAGTATTCAAAGTATTGGAGGCACATGCGAGAGCATCGCTATCGGTCACAATAAGAGTAAGTTGCCTCTCTCGGCCAAAGCAATCTTTTTGGAGTCGTTCCGTCCTCTGTTCCTGTGTGAAAAGCTACTCGCAGAATCTGAGGGCGTCAAGACTAAGTCTAATGATATGGCGTTGACGGCTGCAGGTAATTTAAAGGTGACTCCATCTGCTTTTGCCGATGATTCGAAGGGTACTGGCAGTAGCAAAAGTTTTTCTCTGCTTAGGAAATCTCCCACGGCAACTGAAGGGGACTCCCTGAACTCGTCCAGCCGCTTGAGTAGTTTGATCAAGAGAAAATCATCACAGGTGACTTCAAGCGATGACGATAATTTGGCCACCCACCGCTCAAGTGCCGCTTTGATAGGTGCCTACGCTAACATGGAAAAGGAAGCAAAGAGCAAGGCTTCGAAAGTTGGTGACCACGATAAGTTCAATATCGACGGTATCATCGAAGAAATGATCAAGGAGCGAGCAGGTGTCGATAAGTACAGGAAAATCTTCGAAGAAATTGATGTCGACGGCAGTGGGGAGCTTGACTTTGATGAGTTTGTTGAGGCGTACAAAAGGATCAATCCAAATGTTTCTTTGTCACAGCTTGAACAGATGTTCAAGGAAGCAGATCTGGATGGAGGTGGCACTCTCGACTTTGACGAATTTGTTCAGATGGCGAAGATGCCACAGGTAGAAGAGTTGGGAAAGTTGAGTGTGCAGAACCGCGACGACCGTGGTCTCGCCCAGGTCATGCCATCGGAAGAGAGGTACTTTGGTGAGGAGCTACGGAAGACGGCACCGAAGGGAACTGGTGCCTTTCTCATGTCACAGAGTCAGCACCTCGTGATGGAATTGTATGAATCACGTATCGCTAGCATGCAGAGGTTTGTGGCGATGACGGTAATGTTTCATCAAATGGGAAGTCGTGTGCAGCAATTCTTCCCAAACATTTCATTTGGCTACCTCGGGTATCGCATGGATCGCACCCACTCTATCATGAGGATTGCAACTACGGCAAGTCCAGTGAGCGGTGCAGATGTTCGTGATCGAATGGTTGAGTTGCTTCTTCGCCACAAGATCCAAAAGGCAGTCAACTTATTCTCGAGAAAGTATATTCAATGGAGGAACGCCAAGTACGGAATTAGTTTGTCTCGTGGTAATACACCACTCTCGGAGACTAAGTCAGAGTAAAGTATTCTTGGGGTTGGGGGATTTACTTATTTAGAAGCAGGTAGCAGTAGATGGCGGGGTCTTCTGCTGATTTTATTAGAACTAGGAATAGGTGCTAGAAATACAAGAGCACATAATAAAATAATTGATATTAATAGGAACTTGGACACCTTTCTCTCTTGATTTTGAGTTTTGTATCTATGTGAGAGCGTGTTGGAACATCTCTTCACTAGAGTCTAGAGTTTGAACCCCATATCCCGCCCCTCACCCATCAAACTTAATAATCCTCCCCATGATTGCAACTTAGCCTCGCTCTGAACACTCACACATTTATTATTTACTAAATAGTTTGGGAGTCGGTCTTTCCCTTCAACGTCCCTTCCATGTTGAGTCAGAGTTGGGGGCGAAAAAGAAGAGAGAAGAAGAGGAGGAAAGTTGTATTTGCATCAACTCTTGCAAAGATGCAAAGAATTATCACCATTCTCTCTAATAGGTGGTTATTATATCATCTTTTAAAGCTAAAAGAGTCTCATAGTAGATTGATATCCAAGCAAGCGTCGATCAGACGAGTATCCATAGCATTTTGCATCCAAGAACAAAGACTACAGAGTAGTATGACTTGAACTCTGTTTCATTTCTATCAATCTCGTCTACAATCGGCTTGCATCCTTCTCTAATCTGGCTGGGTAGCATTTGCAATCAATTAGTACCATGGAAGATTGTCATTATAATGAAATAAGTCGACAGTTTGTGCATGTTATTTGTAATTATTTGAGCTAACCAGCATCAAAATTCCAACAATAATGAGCTGACATTCGTAGTGTAGAGATGTAGGGCACCAAGCTGTTCTTTCCCCTCGCTCTTATAGTATAATAACATAGATAAATGCTCGATACATTGTCTCTTTCCATTTTATTGCGTCATTAACAGCCCAACAGAAGTTGTGGATGGCATATGCTAAACTCTTCCAAAATAGGTAATAAATATCAAGGATAGCTTCGTAGGCACAGTTTACTAATAGTAGCCAACCCAGGCGGCAAATCCAAGCTTATTATCGCATTGATCGTTGAGGGTGTTGGTATCAGCGACAGATCGACGAGACACGTTTGTATATACGATAACATTGCCGCCAACGTGGTCCGAGCACACATAGACTGCCCTAATAACGTATCAAACGACACCTTACGACCGCCCAATAGTTGCAAAATACTGCGGAGATCTTCCTTAGTCGTCATGATATTATGATTCACCCTGCGGATTGTATTGGTTTGTTGCGTTATTCGGCGTAGCACTTAAATTGCACAAATAATGACATGATTTGATCGATGTCCTCATTTTTCAACACTGCACACTATTTCTTGGGTAATACACCGCCTACAACGCCGAACAGCGGCTCTAACGGAAGCCCATGACATGCGCTAACATAATATGAACGGTGGTTGTGGTGGAATGTCGGCCATTGGGTGTAGAAGCGCCATGATGTAAGGGCATCGGCAGGTGGAAGGGCAACGTGGTATCTAGCTATGCACCCCTCGGGGGAAAGGGGCGACGAGAGAGATGTAGAGAGTTCGCCTGCTTGCATGCCCCCGGTGGCTCGTCGTACATCATTCGTTCAAGCCAAGTTGAAGTGTGACACAGGATAGAAGTAAGAAATATCCAATAACCTTAGTGAACTAAAGAAGAACGTGAAACCGAGAGTTGTCTCTCGGAGCCATGAACCGCAGAGCATCGCAGCAACCAGCGATAACTCTGAATACTATTGAGGGGGAATTCGCCCAGCCCGAATTCCTATCTTGTTGCATCTAGATCATTGAGGCCTTGATCTAGGCATTTGTAGAAGGGATTTTGCCGAATCTTGAGAAGGGATCCTTGACTTGTAGAGGAACCAATCTCGCATCGATACCCAGTGATTCACTTCGAAATTCCAGAAGGTCCTTGTACCCCAGATGTGCATTGACGTGTGGACTACAATCAACATCACTTCACTGCACTCCGTTTATCCGTAGAATAGATACAAGGCCCAACTTACTCGATCAAATTTAACCGATTCGTCCTCAATCGAGGATATGGATGAACCACAGGTTTAACGACAGACCATTTTCAGAACAGACTCTCTGAGCTGCCCCCCCTCAAATAATTTATCCCAGATGTAAACGGTGCAAACATCTGGGGGAGTGAAACCGTACCTACGTATTGCTTTGATTGCTCATCCATCCCCGGCTGTGCTCGGTACAGCCTCCAAGAGCGTAGGAAACAGCGACACCCATCACACTGCATTACAGTCTACAGTGTGATGTAGTTTTTAGCCTCAGCATTCGAACCATCTAATATCTATCCGAACCTGGGCTGAAGAAATTAACTCCCATGAGTCTAAATGTTCATTTCTTTGGTAATTGGCAGAGACTACAGATACTTCTCCATTTGTTAGGGTGTCCTTCATCCAGCTGTTTGCCTCTAGACAACGCAGAAAACCACTCGGGTGACATTAACTTGATCACTTGCGTGGTCCTTCAGAGAGTTCCTCTGACGAAGAACTTGGTCATCTTAATTGCAAACATACACCGCTGGAGAGATCACCGAACTTGGACCTGTACATATCTTCCCTGGTAGCTGTTACTCTATCCCCCAGAGTAACTCATATATATAAATACATAATGTGGCATCACCGTAGAGATCGCTGAAGTACGTGCAATCTCTTGCAGGAGGTCTACTTGTCCCCGGTGACGAAGTGCATGGAGGGAGACTGGAACCCCCATTAGACCTTCCGCTTGATGTGCCATCATTCCCTAGTCTATTAGGAATTGGGTATTCTATCCAATTCCAGGCTGCGTCCCCGTGAGAATAAAATTCTCCCGAGTCATCAGCAACATGAGAGGATTAAACCTATCTTGTCCCCGCGAGAACATGCCGAATCAATCAGCACAATCAAACCGCTGAGACAATCTGTTCATTGCGTCATTCTTCCATTGCGACGCAAACTATGACATCAGAAGGAATGCCATAGTGAGGGAAGCCTTTCTCCAAAGTGTCGCGATGAGTCCATCCGTCAGACACTTGACTTTCACCTCCACATAGACGTGATGTGACAAAGAAAGGACTTTCAGTGTTTGAACAAGTTTTGGTACTTCTACGATGTGAGACGATATACTTGTCTCACAGCTTTAGTAGTAGTATACATTAGTGCACCAAAACCGTCAGGTCTTGATGCACTAGATCCATCCTTGCCCCCCTCGAACAATTCCCAAAACGTTGTCGAAGAGAATTCAACCACACAGAGCCATCTTAAAGATGGAGCGATCTGATCTGTTGATCTTCCTCCAACGAACTTGTTGATTACCA
>JAHBBA010000116.1:0-137841 GCA_018806925.1 Skeletonema costatum | reverse complement strand
GCTTGCACTTGCTCGATTTACTATCCACAAGAACCAACACCATCTTGGCATCAATGCATTTGTTGCTGCGTATTCCACCAATTTGTCAAAATCGGCTTGAGAGGAATCAGGAGCATCGTATACTTGAGGATTTTGGCACCTGCGGACTGGGCTAATGGTCCGTTGTCATCTTCCATCATGACGGCGATGCAGTAGCCTTGCAATGCTCTGCTGTGGTCACCGCTGTAGCTTAGTGAATCGAGTTGTGATGTTCCCTTGGGGCTGTGTGAGATGAATGAATCACGAAGCGAGAATGAGATCACATAATTATAAAGTTGAAGGACACAACACACAATGATACAATATAGATACGACTCACGGATAATCCTCTTCCCTCGGCAGCACATCACCCAACTCCTTCCTCCCCAACAACCCATCAATATACTCCAACGTAACCACACTCTTCCTCCCACTAGCCCAAGCAGTAATCGCCTTGGCATTCGCCTTCTTCTCCAAAGCCACCAAATGCGTCGATTGATTCACATCCCATTGATTGTGCGATGCACCAATGTAATGTAGTGAGTCAATGTAGGATTGTAGTGTGGATTTGGGTGTGATGCTGGAGAATGTGAATTGGAGTGGGAGGAGGGTTAGGCGGATGGCGGACCCGACTGCTCCGAAGAGGATAATGATGTGTGGTGGTGAGGAGGAGGTGGTGGAGTGGGATAGAGGCAATAGTGTTACTGATTTGTTGGGTTCCACCTTTTGAAATTTAGGAGTAGCCAAAGACGGCGACGATCCTTTGTTGTTGTCACGCAAAAGCCTCACAGCCTGAACCTGCCCATCAGACAATGTCGCATAATTGATTGACGTGTTGTTAACGCCCTCATCATCAGTTTCATCTCCCGTTTCGTCTCCACTCCCTTCTTTAGCTGCTCCGTCGGTATTACTTGTTCGGGGTGTCGTTGCGTTTATCAAATCTTCGTCTACCTGAACAAAAGTGCCTGCAATTTGTTTATTGATAGCAATGATTGACAATGCATTATAAAAACGGATAGATCGTCAGCTCATGCATCATTTTGTTATCATTCCAATAACGCACAATGATGTAACAACAACATACAGTCCAAAACTCACCAAATTTACTCCCCAAATCTCTCAACACACAAATAACCCCACTAGGTGAACTATTACACGCAGCAATCTCTTCTGGAGTCGATGGAGTTCCATACTCCATGATCAATCGTCCATGTAGAATTTCGGGTAGTGATGAGGTGGTGGAGGGTGGTGGTGTTTTGGAAAGGAGGTGGATTGAGGCGTGTTTGCGTGATACGCACTGTTGGCGGGTGATTGTGATTGTTAGAATTAATTCCATTGAAATCAGACCAATGACAGCGGGACAACATAGCAATAAATATAATCATATTATATACTAACGAACCTTATCATCAATAGTCACAGCAGCATTCTTCCTCCCCACAACAAACAATTCACCCGAAGCATTGAGAGTGTCATCTGGTATCACAGCGGGGCCTCCCTCCTCCTCTCCCCCTGATGCAGCGAAGACTTTTGGTTCAACAGTGGCTGCAGTGGCTAAACAGGCGTGGAGGGAGTCATTGGAGGGGGTTGGGGGAGAGTTGGGGACTCCGATTACTTTGTCGATGCGTAGGAACATGGCAATGATTTTATGATAGGTGAGTCGAAAAAGGAGGTGAAAGTGACAAAGAATAAAGAATGAAAGAGCAAAAAGTGGTTAGTGTGAGACCCGCAAGATGACCTAATAATATCTTTGAGGGATATTAATTCCCATAATAATATCTTGCCTATTAAATGGGGTAAAACATTGAGAAGATATCAAGATTTAGAGGTAGGGTGTTGCATTCCAACCGAGAGTTAACCAGAATGGTGCCCTCTCCATTCCCTTCCATTTGGTATCAGCATACCTATGCCAATACCTAGAGGCCATTTCTTTCGGTTCAAAGACCAATAACTTTCCATTCAGTTAGTTTAGAGCACATCTGCAACGTACCGTGGCGATATTCTTACCACTCCCCAAGATATTGGGGGTATCAAATCGATAGCCATCCGTCATCACGCATCACTCACCACACAAAACACACCTCCACCATGGGATATCCTGCGACATACGACGGTGGTAACGAACCTATACATCAAATAACAACTTAAACAACATACCGTCTCACCCAATATAGCATTTGGTGCATTAACAGTCAATGTGTTTGTGAAGGAAGTAGATTAGAAACAACTTGAACCAACGGAAACAAAGCAGAATTGGCAGATGTTGAAGTGCAGCTTGGAAAAGAGATGTCAATTTTTCAATTGCACTTCACAAAGAAAGGGACCTGATGTGCTCTGAGGTACCTTGCTGTGTCCCTTGTAAGAAGGAGAGAGAGAAAGAGAGTGTTTGTTCACTCTTCCAGGCACAAAAAGTACAAATATGTGGTGTGAGGAATGATCATTGTCAGATAAAGATATTGTTGCACCCTAGAGTGTTCTTCCTATTCGTTCATAATTCTACATATAATGTAACCCTTCCCTCTCCCTATCCCTATCTTTCACAGCACATTAAGCTATTGTGCATGCATAAGATTCATTTCATTTGCTCACAATGGTCGCAAACTTGGCTGGACCCAAGAAAGTCTTGGCAAACTTCACCATCTCCTCCAGCTTTTTCAACCCCTCCATTTCTTCCGTAACTGTCTTCTTCATCGAGGCAATCTCCTCAACCTTCTGTGCCTTTAGCTTCGTATACACTTCAATATCCCTCCTGCGCTTATCACGGCTCCTCTGTGCGGATAGACGATTGCGCATGAGACGGCGTTGACGGCGACTTTCTTTATCACTACCGGCTGGTAAATCGGCAAGCATATCGATCTGTTGCTGCAGTTCCATTGTTTCTGAGCTACTTGGAGTTGCTGCAGGAGAAGATGGTCCAGTCTTGCTGGAAAGATTGCTTGGCACAAATGGCAAGGCCGTCTTCGTGTGAGAAACAATACTGCCGTCAATCCTTCGCTTCTTTGTTTGTGCAACGTCGGATGCTGTAGGCGTGACGATATGATGATTTGATCGGATGATGCCCTGGCTCTTGGGTGTGCCTGGATTACTCGATACATTGGCAGTATTATTGGGTAGCTTCAATGTGGTGGAGGACGACAAATCACTACCGATATCGTCATCCGGGGCATCCATAGAGAAACCTGGTTTCCTTCTCATGAGGTGGATCAAATTTGCTGCCACACTATTAATGCTGGAAGACTTTGTTGACTTGACATCGTTGACAACAGCCTTGGTTGTAGTTGCCTTCACTACTTTCACCTCCTCTTCCGACGACTTCTTCGCCGAGGACAAAGCCAAATAGATTCCATCCCATGCACCTTCTACAAACATCTTGGCGTCAAAGTTATTCATATAATCACGCAAAAGTTGTTCGCACTGCTCATCGTGAGATAGACCAAAGTCATATGGATCACTATAGTCGGCATCCGCCACCGCCGCAGTCTCAATTTCAGACACACTTGCATCAAGTAGATATAGAATATGACCCTTGGCACGTTTCTTACGACGGATCTTCCTTGCCTCCCTTGCAGCTACGGCTGCTTCACCCATATCCAAAACGGCAGATTCCTTGATTGGTACCAAATGGAAGGGTCCATATGCTTCTGGTTGTTCTGCCAACGTAACGGGTCTTCCGACGTCTGCCTTCTCGACCCTACGCTTCTTCAATGGCCTCGATAATGGCGGCATTTCAATATCACCGCCCGAGTGGTCAAGGGGGGGTGATTTCAGCACTGACATACCCAAAGCGTCAGGTGGGGACAAGGGTGCTGTCACATAGCGCAGGCAGTACTGAAAACACCAATGTTCACCGCCGCAGGTCAGAGGGAGAACATACCAACTTGCATACTAGCACGAGGAAGAGGGGTTGCCAAGCCCCCAAATCAGAAGGGAAGCATGGTGTAGGATTTGGAGCAAACATTGCATGGTGGTATTGTGGAAGCCGATGTTATTGAAGTGGTGTTATTGAAGCCTTGGTGTTATAGTAGCCGGTAGTTGGGCATGGTGTTGTAGACCGGACAGGGAGGAGGAGGATAGTTGAACGTGTTGTATTGGAAGTTATCAAAGTGTTGAAGCCGGCGGACATCCCCATGGACGCATAGCCCATGTTAGACTGGGCAATAAAGCCGGTAAGACTCGTCATGATGTTGATCGAAGGTGCTACCATCAAAACTTCAAGTCTTCATTCTTCGAGGGTCTTCTAGGGCAGCCGTCGATGATGCTGGTTTGCAAATCGTTGGCTCCTTTTGGAATTCATCGTCGCCGTCATCGCTTTTTTTTGCCCATCCATCTGCGGACCGTCCTCTGTGCGGCCCTCCTCCTTCTTGTCAGGTGCCCTGATCTATGTCGAATTCTTTTGTCTCCCAAGATGAAGTTGATACTCCTCTTCGGGTGTGCGCCCCGCCCGACGGCATTCCATTGGTTTTTCGATAGGTATTGTTGCTCATGATGAACGCGTGTCGTTATTGTCAAGCTGGTGGAATGAAGCCACCGCCACGGCAATGTTTACCACCAAACCAAAATCGGTTAGTGGCTGTGTTTTTCATTTTTTGCAAGGGGTAAGTGTCACAGTCACAAGACGTGTATCTGCCATCCCAGCTGTTGTCAGCAGCAAGGACCAAACAACACAGCAAAGATCAACTTGAATATTGAATATTGACTTAGTAATTACTCGGAATAATAATAACTAGAAGAGCAATCGATTGAGGCTCATATTGAACAGCTTAGATACGTAGCATTAGCATGGATTCAAAAACAATTTAGCACAGACCTTTCCCATTATTCCAAATGCAGAAGTCAATAGTCCTGCTCTACTCTACAATACTACGATATCAGTTGTGAACAAGTCTCAACCAAGAATTATGCATTCGGCCAAGATAGACAACAACTAAACAAATCCCTATGTATAGGGAGTTTATATCAACATCTACTTCTCAATCTCGGGCAATGATCAATGATAGCCTTTTTACCGTGACCTTTCGACATTTTGACAGTACTTAACTTCGCCGAAAGATGACTTGCTTTGGCAAGAAACGTCTGCGTTTACTGCGGGACGTTCATATGCTCATATTAGATAGGTTGCAAGAGAGTTGATGGAGACCCCTAATGATGCCAGCATTAATAATCACGAATAGACAGCAGTTGGGAATTCCTTTGTATTTGTTCCAACACACAGCGCTTTAATCACTTTGCACAACACTACCTCCACTTGACTGCACCGCACTAATGAGTATTGTACAGCATGCAACACTGCAACCTGCAACACGAGCACACAACCTGAAACCTGAAACCTCCTGAAGCAACGTCTTGTTTTTCGTCTCTCATCTCTCATACCATCATTATTTCGTAGGGTTTCACTAATTATATAGGGTTAATGAAGCCACGCATCTCATTCGATGCCATCGCTGCTAGAGAGAGAGTTCTATGCTCATAAAACAGGATCCTTATCAAAGTGCATCAAACGCAAATCAAAGTCTGCAGCTACACCGGCCTACACCATCATATCAACATGAAGTTTCACTACAACTACGATCATTGCTGCCCTCCTTGTCCTTGGCATCTCAAAGCCCTGCCAGCGCTGCTGAGGTAAGTTTTGATCATCGCTCTCTACTGAATGTTTCAAGTAATCAAGAATGTGCACTCATACGTCTTGTACATTGGTGTATTGCAGCCCTTCTTCGAGGTACCCACGCCACCTCCACGCCACCTTCGAAGAGCAAGCCGCCGTGACTTCCTCGACCTCGATCCTTACGACCTGCGAAGATCCCAACTGTGGAGGTACGGCGAAAGAAGGCGAGCAGTGCAGTAAACAAATTGGATTTGGGGTGTACTGTGAAACAGGCCTCTATTGTATTGAGGCAAATACTTGCAACTTAACTTATGAGAGTGGTGGTGCGTTCTGCTGCCCTAATGGGTTATCAACCTAACAAGTCCGACAGCTGCAATGCATTCTCAATTCTGCATGCACGTTCGGTCCTCCATCACCTCAAACGCCTAACCCTCCAAGCCCTCCATCGCCACCTGCCTCTCCAAGGCCTTCATGGGCCCCAGTACCAGCCGGATCGTGGTCACATGGATGTCCAGATGGACCATGGGGTGGCATGAGCCACGACGGAGGGGATGCTTATGACTTCTCCAAGACACCCGCTAGCTGGGCTTGTCGGCGCGGTCAATAACCCGCCGCAGCAAATTCTGCAGTCTAATTTGGACAAGTACAAGAATGGAGGCGAATTTCAGTCCATTATGATTGGTGGTACAATGACTACGGTACACAAGACATTTGGGTAAGTCAAAGTCACACAAAGTCACATCTAGTATTCATGTTTCACACGATGCTAACACTATACTCTTTGTTTCTTGGCAGTCAACTCGCTTGATACTGCGAAGCAGGATGCGGAGAGTGTTGGATTATCAAACCCGTTGCGCCGGAAGGGAAGTGGTGAGTAGTAATTGGATATGAGATTCTCAAGATCAAGATACTTCTTTCAACAAAGCCATTCTCATTCTTGCTTCTTCAATATTATATAGCGGCACTTTTGGAACCTGCAATCTGAAGGATCCCGAGAATCCTCCGGTAATTCTCCTGATGTCTGTGAGCGAGCAGAGAAGGATGCTCTTCACAAAACCGAGATTAGTAACAGCGCTTTTACAGATGGTCTGGATGCGCCCCATCACTGTGCCAAACACCAATTTTCCTGCACAAGAGGCGAAGGTTTTGCGATAGTTGAGGCAATGTGCATTTGTGATTGTACTCAATCATGCGAAGAGGTCAAAGACGATCTTTACGGACGATTACCAAGGTGTTCATCAAGGCCGTAAGCGCTATTTCCAAGATGCGTAAATTCTTCGATGGTTTGTACAGCCACACGCTTCTACCTACGCTGTACAATATTTGTCCCTTGCCCCATATAAACATGATGAATTTGGAGGGTAAATGCACAACATTTCACAGTGATGCGATGGGAAGAGGGAATAGCTCGGGGAAATGTTCGCATAGGATCTGATGCTGATGACATTGCAATTGTAGAGGATGTTGTTCAAAGTTATTGTTGCACCCAAGAGTGTTCTTCCTATTCGATCATGATTCTACATATAAATGTAACCGTTCCCCTCTCCCTATCCCTATCTTTCACAGCACATTAAGATATTGTGCATGCATTCCGATTCATTTCATTTGCTTCACAACCGGTCGCAAACTTGGCCGGACCCAAGAAAGTCTTGGCAAACTTCACCATCTCCTCCAGCTTTTTCAACCCCTCCATTTCTTCCGTAACTGTCTTCTTCATCGAGGCAATCTCCTCAACCTTCTGTGCCTTTAGCTTCGTATACACTTCAATATCCCTCCTGCGCTTATCACGGCTCCTCTGTGCGGATAGACGATTGCGCATGAGACGGCGTTGACGGCGACTTTCTTTATCACTACCGGCTGGTAAATCGGCAAGCATATCGATCTGTTGTTGTGGTTCCATTGTTTCTGAGCTGCTTGGAGTTGCTGCAGGAGAAGATGGTCCAGTCTTGCTGGAAAGATTGCTTGGCACAAATGGCAAGGCCGTCTTCGTGTGAGAAACAATACTGCCGTCAATCCTTCGCTTCTTTGTTTGTGCAACGTCGGATGCTGTAGGCGTGACGATAAGATGATTTGATCGGATGATGCCCTGGCTCTTGGGTGTGCCTGGATTACTCGATACATTGGCAGTATTATTGGGTAGCTTCAATGTGGTGGAGGACGACAAATCACTACTGATATCATCATCCGGGGCATCCATAGAGAAACCTGGTTTCCTTCTCATGAGGTGGATCAAATTTGCTGCCACACTATTAATGCTGGAAGACTTTGTTGACTTGACTTCATTGACGACAGCCTTGGTTGTAGTTGCCTTCACTACTTTCACCTCCGACGACGCGACGACGACGACGACTTCTTCGCCGAGGACAAAGCCAAATAGATTCCATCCCATGCACCTTCTACAAACATCTTGGCGTCGAAGTTATTCATATAATCACGCAAAAGTTGTTCGCACTGCTCATCGTGAGATAGACCAAAGTCATATGGATCACTATAGTCGGCATCCGCCACCGCCGCAGTCTCCAATTTCAGACACACTCGCATCAAGTAGATATAGAATATGACCCTTGGCACGTTTCCTACGACGGACCTTCCTTGCCTCCCTTGCAGCTACGGCTGCTTCACCCATATCCAAAACGGCAGATTCCTTGATTGGTACCAAATGGAAGGGTCCATATGCTTCTGGTTGTTCTGCCAACGTAACGGGACTTCCGACGTCTGCCTTCTCGACCCTACGCTTCTTCAATGGGCCTCGATAATGCGCATCAATATCACCGCCGAGGTCAAGGGGGGTGATTTCAGCATGCATACCAAGGTCAGTGGGGAAGGTGCCTGTCATAGCAGGATACTGAAAACCAATGTCACCGCCGAGGTCAGAGGAGAACATACCAACTTGCATACTAGCACGAGAGAGGGGGTTCCGATCAAGCCCCAAATCAGAAGGGAAGCATGGTGTAGGATTTGGAGCAAACATTGGCATGGTGGTATTGTGGAAGCCGATGTTATTGAAGTTGGTGTTATTGAAGCCTGTGTTATAGTAGCCTGTGTTATAGTAGCCGGTATTGGGCCTGGTGTTGTAGACCGGCAGGGGGAGGAGGATAGTTGAACGTGTTGTATTGGAAGTTATCAAAGTTGTTGAAGCCGGCGGACATCCCCATGGACGCATAGCCCATTAGACTGGGCATGCCGGTAAACTCGTCATGATGTTGATCGAAGGTGATACCATCAAACTTCAAGTCTCTTCTTCGAGGTCTTCTAGGGCAGCGTCGATGATGCTGGTTTGCAAATCGTTGCCTCCTTTTGGATTCATCGTCGCCGCCGTCGCTTTTTGCCCATCCATCTGCGGACCGTCCTCTTGCAGTGCCTGATCTATGTCAAATTCTTTGTCTCCCAACATGAAGTTGATCTCCTCTTCAGATGTGCGCCCAACGGCATCCATTGTTTTCGTAGGTAGTGTTGCTGCTCATGATGAACACGTGTCGTGCGTTGTTGTCAAGCTGGTGGAATGAAGCCATTACCACGGCAATGTATTAGACCAAACGAAAATCGGTTATTGGCTGTGTTTTGCAAAATGAAGTGAAAAGTGAAAGTGTCTATCGTACCATCTTTCATTGAAGACGTGCATCTGAAAACTTACCTGACCTGCTCGAGTGCTGAGTCGCTCGACGTACCCCCGGGGTATAAGAATTTCAGGCTAGCTGATCTCGAGGGGGGTGTAAGTCGAATATGTCAGCTGCATTCTCCTAGTAATCTCGTAGCAGTGTAAAGATGGGGGTACAAGGTTTCAGGCTAGGCTGAGATTTCGAAGGGGTTTGGCAAGTTTGGTATTGGGGGTACAGTTCGAGAGACTCCCATGAGTCATGACAGTTGAGTTCCATACAACAAAAGTAGATAGTGAAAAGTATCAACGCAAGTGACCCACGGGATCCGTTTTGATGATATCAATGTGTCTTTCGTACTTTAATTCTCTATCTTCTCATGAGATCCTAAAAAAGTTATCACTGACTTGTTCTTGATTCGAACAGCTCCTTGAAAAACTCAAATACACCTATCTTTTCTAGCCCCTGCTCAAGAATTAATGTCCCTGCAGCCTTGTACAAGCTACTCAACGTAATCTTACCCAACGGAAACATGGGCTTGACAGTCAAAGGTCGAGCATCTTCACCGTATCTATTCTGCCAAACCATTAGCGCAGGCAGTATTAGGAATAGAACACTCCCCCCAAAGATTCCCGTGTAGTCTAATATCTCAAAGTTGTAGTCGTAACTCCCCAAGGAAGCTCCGAGCAGCACGCTCACGATTGCTGGTGGTGACAAAGTCAGTAAAGCAACTTGCCACTTGTTATCCTCTTTGGGTCCGTAGGCTTGGGAAGGTAACTTCCCTATGACATCGTAAAACTCATTAACGAAACCAAGCACAACCCCCATCAGACTAGTGACAACTGCCAATTCAGATGCTAACGCAACATATGTTTGGAGAGATTGCCCTTGTAACAACTCAATTGGATTACTACCAATTGTAGAAGCAGTCGCAATATCATCCCCTTGCATCGCAAGCATGTCACGTAACAAAACACCAGACGATTGCTGAATCGTAGAGATGGAACCGTCATTCAAGATCGCCGAAGCAGCAGTTGCAGTAGAAGCCAAGGTATTGCCATCTCCCAATACGTTCCCAAGTACTACTGCATTCCACGTCAGATACATGACAAGAGCAGTGGTTGACCCTCCCACAATTGCTTTTGTAATCTTATCTTTATCTCCTTCAAGGTCATACACAACTCGAGGCATCACGCCATGGTACGTCCAGCTCATGAACAGCAGCGGGAAAGCACTCAATACTAGTTCAGGATGCTGATTGTCTAAGCTGAGCAGGGCACCAAAGTCTGCGGTGGGCAATCCAACAGTCATGGCAGCAGCAAACCCCAAGAGAGTCACTGGTAAGAAGAAGTGAGTGACTGTACGCTGCACCGAATCAATCTTCGAAGCTGCAAAGAGGAACGATCCCATCAACGTTGCAAATAATGCCCGTGGTATGAACGGATTGTCAACTATTGTTCTTGAAATGTCCCCAATACTCGATGGCACCATCGTGGAAGCAGTAGTCACCGAAGATCCTACCTCCACAATACCATCACTACTACCCACTGTCATCTCCAACAACTCCCTCAGGGTATCCCCACCCTCACTCAAGTAAACCCCCATGACCAAATAACTCACAAGCAAAAATCCCACTCCAGCCATCTTCCCCCCGCTCTCACCCAAATAACTAGTGTACAATTCCAGCAATCCTACGTTCCGCACTCTACCCGTCTCACCACATCGATTAATTAATAGCTCGGAAGTTAATAATGCTGAGATTGTCATGTAGGCCCATGCTACTAGTGTGGCTACAATCGTGGGTATATATCCTGCCGCTTCGATTGCTTGGGGTAATGTTAATAATCCACTCCCTAGAGCTGTACCGCAGAGGAGGGAACTACTTGCCACCCAATTGGATGATTTATGCTGTACACTTAATTTGGTGGTGGTTGTTTTACCATCGCTGGACGATTGTGTTGTTGTTGTGTAGTGTAGATTGGAGAATAATTTGGGAACGTTCCCGTTGAGATATTCACTGTTGGAATCTGAATATCTGGACTCATCTATCTTGCCTACCTTGTCCACAATGTTTTGGAACAAGGATGAATTTTCGTCAGCTTCGAGCGCTACGTCGTCTTCTTGATCTGATGCTGATTCTGTGCTATACTTTTTTGATGCTCCATAAGTTATCGGCTTCGTTCTACACGACACTGGCTGTATTATTCGAGCAGGTGAAAAGGCCATGGTAAAGCGCAACGTGGCACTTACTATGACAAGTGTTGTCATCATCGCTGTACTCCTCGAGACGCATCGCCGCCGCCGCGACGACAACCATATTCTGCTGACCATGGAGGGAGAGTGATGAGTAATGGGCCTGCTCGTAGTTCTACCTCTCTTCGAAGGTCGAATCTGAATCTCTTCAATTGCCTCGTGGCTCCTTTCCATCATGATGAGTAAGCAAAAAGTGATGAGTTGTGAATAGAATCTCGAATCTCGGTTTCGATGACGTCACTCAAAGGTTAACCCCCTGAATGAGAGATCCGAGAGATTCTGTAGTGCCCTTGGTAGTATTGTATTGTAGCAGATTGTAGCAATAAAAATAGTAGCGTTCAAGCCGCGGATGAGATCTGTTTGTTCAGAATTATGTATTGACTTAGCCTTATCATCAATGCAGATTACTCATTCCAGCTGCGCTGCTCTAACGCTATCAAGCTGAGCAAGCAACAAGTCCTTGTTAGGATGGTTAGCTCTAATACAGATGTGAAGGGTTTCATCCCCTCCAATGCATTCATTACCTGCTTGACTGACTCATTTACATTGCTCTCTATCTCTAGATACAGTATCATATCAACATTTGCTGAAAGAATTGATACATCGAACTAGCAGCTCAGACAGTGTATCCAAATCATCATAGGCGTATCCTGCGATTGCAAACGGACACCCACATGCGTCCATCCTGGCCCAAGCTTTGTGCCAACGTCCAAATCATCGATCCATTTCTTTCCTACTGATACAGCATATTGGAAAGGATTCAGCCCATCACTGTCGACATAATCTGCCAGAGTAGGATCTTCCTTCAGTTTCCATGCAGCAATTTCACCAATTTTCTCCTGCGTTTGTTTTGGTGTCGTTTTTGCCAGATGATCATTTCGTTGCCTAGAGTCTCGCCACCATCTGTCGGAAATGTAAAAGGAAATGCCCACTCCCTTCGTTCATATTCTTCCTTCAGAGCAGAAAGAATGACATGAATCTTTCCTGGTTCATCCAAGTCATTGTTGAATGCATTGTATGCTGTAATGTAGTGGAGGAGTGTCCTACCGTGAGCATCTCTCTTTCGCAGCAATCTACGGAATGAATCGACTAGGCGAAGCTGTAATGACTCCTCCGTAAATAAATACAGATTTTGCCAATTCTTCTAAGTCGTCCAATTCGGAAAGAATCTTTCTGTTTGTTGTGACAACCATTGGTGTTTCTAATGCTTGTATCAACGAATCAATGCATACCCATCTTGCACATTGTCAAATAGCAACAGCTGCAAACGTACCAAGGGATGAGTCCATAAAAGCTTCAACCGACTTCTTTTGTGACTTAGATGTACAGAGTCAAAGCATCACCTATCTCAGCTAAATTTGCCATCGTAATTATAACATAAGTACAACAACCATCAACAACAACCCAGTGCTCATCGAGCAGGCCAGGTAGGAGGCAGCGCAGCCCTCTCTCAAGAGGGCGCCGGCCGGCCGCAGCGGCACATACAATACTATGTATGAGAGAATGTCCGCCAAAGCGGAGAAAGCATATCGTGGGCGTTGAGTTGAAATGACTTTCGTGCGTTGAGCAGGGATCCACATGATGATTGGCCCTTTTGGCCACCGGTAGCAAAAAGCACACACATAACTCAAACACAACACAAATTAAAATCACCATTTCAATTTTAACATGTCGCCTGCTTCCGAAACTACCACCAACACTGCCAAGAGCGGTCTAGCCATTCTCTTTGCAGCCATTGATTACCATCAGTCGTGCAATCAGATTTCATCTTTGACACCACCACCATCCTCCACCCCGTCTCAGCCCATAGAAGCTGTCCAAGCATTCTCCAAGCGTGGTACATATGTAGACGTCAAATGGATCGACGAGGGAAACTTAACTATGAGACAGAAGATGAATAGTCTTGCTATCTTCCAAACGGGCAAGGTGAAACGCAGTAATGCCTAAATAAAACGTCTGAAACATGTCAGGAAAGTGACGAAATTGGTGGCATTCGCTATACTTCTCAGCATAATGTGCAGCTTCTTCGTAATTTTTGGACCAAAATGCATGCAGCAATCTATCAAAATAGCAATGTTGAGCAAAACCATTAAGTCCATTCGACAGTGCATGCTCAAGCAGTCCATCTTGACATTTTATCTCGCTGTTGCCGAGTAGGTGAAATAACGGCTCGTTCAGCTGTTGTTCAGAGTCGTAATTGCTCCCTATCAACTTCAGAATGCTAAGGTGATTGCTAATCATTGGCAACAATCCATTCATTTGCCTGAGTTGATAAATCTCATTCAGTAGAGCTGCACACTCCCTCTCAGCCGTTAGCAAATTTCTTCCACACAATAAACTTCGTCTAACGAAGTGGACCCCGTTCAACAACAGATTATCCTTATCACCAACCATCACTAGCTCGCGATGAGTTTCTTTTAGACTCTCAATTTTTGCCTGTAACGGTTCATTCCAATAACTTGCAGTATTCAAATTCATAGTGACTCTAGGAATCATGTGTTTTGCTCCCAGGCTTTCAACGAGGCGTTTGGAACCGCGATTCCACTTGAGACACTCCTCAACATCGTTTGAGAAGTTCCACACCCCAAAACCATATATTTACAGCCCTTCTGCAGAGTCACTGCAAAATCCATGTTCAACTGAAAGTTTCACAACCCTGCAAGCAGTCATACATAGTGCTTGTGGCTTTGATGCAGGGTAGAGTACATGACACAAGAGATTCAAGAATTTCAGTGTCCATCTCAGTTTCTTATCTGTCATCCTTTTCCCATTAATCACATCTTCAACTGAACGGCCATCAAGGAGTGATTTCGTTGACGCAACCTCCTCATACGCATCTTTATGGTTTACATCAATTGAGATGCTTTCACCAAGCTCTGAAAAGAGAAGCAAAATGTAAGCAAACTAGCATGCATGATGATGTAATTATAGAAGTTGGAAGATAGAGCAATGTTCAATGACTCACCTTCAAGAATGAAAATAATTTTTCTCATTGCGTCTCCTTGCTTTTGAACACTTATCATAGATTGAATCATAACAAGGTAACCATGAAGTCTATCTTCAAAGCACTTCGCATTTTCGAAGAGAATTTTGAGATATGACTGCATGAGCCCAATATCTGTATTAATATAAGACACAAGAGCTGCCGACTCGTGGAGCTGAAGGCTCAGATCATAATACTGTCCATTCTGCCACCCTTTTAAGAATGATACACCTGCTTTCATATATGAGAATGCACATTGAAAGTCAGATACATCTATTGAGATCTTTCCAGCTCTCAGATTCAGCTCTGCAAACTTGATGTGTAACGCTTCTTCGGTGACACCATAAGACTTTGCTGCATTGATCTGATCGACAATGGAAAAGTTGGTTGCATTGAACTCGTCAGTTTCGGCATTACCGTGGGCTATGAGTTGCATACCAATCCAAAAATGATTCTTCCCCTTTTCTTCTTCAGACATTACCGCATACGCAAGTTGCTTCAGCATATCATGAACAAAACTGTATGCACTATCTCCGCTCTTCTCAAGAATGTTCTCACCCACAGCTGAATCTAGACATGCGATGAACTCATTCCGGCTTTCAGGAGACGTATATAGATGTTTCATAAGTGCATCGTCCACTTTGGGACCAAGACACGACAACACTTTCAGTGCATCCATACTATTGTCGGGTAGCAGAGCAAATTTTCTAGCCAACAAGTCCAAGACTGTCTTGTCAATTGATGTTGATTTGACAGCTTCAATATCCCAAACCCAGCGATGGTCAGATAGGCTATAGTTGAGTATTGAATCTTTTACTAGCGAATGCATGAAAGTAATGATATGGAATGGATTTCCTGTCGTCTTCCGTTGCACAACTTCGTTCAAAGGACTCGTCAGTCTGGTTGGAAGCCGAAGAACTTCCGATATCATGTTATTGGATTCAACTTTGGTCAAGCCACCGAGTTCGATCTTCGTCACATTCACTGAAGCAGACTGTTCGAAGTTGTCAAAATGCGAGAGAAGGTTGTCATTGGTTTCATTGCTTCGAAAGGACCCAACGAAGAGACAATGTGTGTCATCGTTATCGTCATCGTCCAGTTCTTGAAGATGATCACGCTCCATCATCAAAGCAGATAAAAGTTCCATGCAGCGATCATCAGCCCATTGTAAATCATCAAAGAACAGTGCAAGACGTCTTTGATCGCTGCATACTGCGTTGATTAGCTTCTGAAATAGAAAGTGCAACCTCCTCCGCGACATTTGTGAGCCAGAAGCAAATTCATCGTCGACAACTACTCCACTTTGTGCTGATAGGTCTTCATCACTAACCACTCTCCTCAAAACACTGGGGAAAAGAATGCGCACGCTTGGCAACAGACGACACAATGAAACGATAGCTGAAGATGATAAATTTCTTTGCAAAGAAGATATCACCCTAGCCACGTATTCTTGTTCGCTTCTATTTGCCAATATATTCATAAAGAATCTGTTAAAGGCGGATGTCACAACAGAAAGCGGCTGAGATTGTGGATCAAATTTTGCATGGATGTAGATCCACCCAAACTCGGAAGACGACCGGATGAGACTCGCGACGAAGTGACTTTTACCTGCACCAGAAAGTCCTTCCACTAAAACGAGTTGTTTTGAATGCGTCTCCATCATATCCAGTGATACGAGCGTTGCAGCACGAAGAAAAGGCCTCATTCCGTCGACCGTAGAGTGCTTCCAAAGTTTAGCTGCCCCGTACTGCCTGTTGCCTCGGAGTCATATAGGAATAAGTTCGGTTTTGATATGATTTGTATCAGTTCTTCGGCAACTTCTTCTATGGACCGGAACTTTGTTTCTTCATTCTCACCCTCCCATCTCATAAGATCAACTATCAATCGACAGAGGTTTCTCGGGACACCATAACTTAATAGGTGTTCGTCAAAGCTGGATATACTCGCCTTCCGTAACATTTTTTGGGCAACTCTGAGGGAGTGTTTTGTCCTCCCTTTTTCAGCCCCAGGTTGTTCAATGTCATCCTTATGGTCTTCATCAGAATCCCCATCGTCGGGGGAGGACACATTATCTATTGATACTATGGGTGGTTTAATTGCTCTGCAAAAAAGTTGGTGTAAAACTGTACCTACTTCTCTCAGCACATGATTGTCTGATTGCTGCCGTTCTCCACCTGCATGCGCGGAGCTATCATTTCGTATGGATGGAGTAAACTCCAAATGAGAGACGGACTCGACAATTCGCTGCAAATTTTCATTTTCGGGATTTTCCTCCAAATTTAGCAATAATAATAATAACTTAGCATCACCTGTGTCATCGATCGCAACAGTAAAGTTATCAATTGTAATCTGCTGAGCATCGAGTGGTGAAGTGCTCCCAATGAGCGACTGCACAAGGAGTAAGGCCACCGATACAGCCGTTTCAATGTATTCTAACTGGACTGCTTCTTTCTTTTTCACAAAATTATTGTTTGTGTCGCCGTTTTGTTCTCTGCAGGCTTCATTCTTTCTCCTCTCGAGAAGAGTTAGGAAGGAGAGCCACTGGTGTAAGGAGATACTCGTTGTCATTATATTATGCAATTTCGATCGGCCTCGTAGATTGTCTGGGCTACTGCAGCCGTGATATCAATATATATAGTAGGAGTTCTACTTTCTACTTACTTGCCCGCCTCCACTGGATGTACTTGAACACGGGTTGGGTACAAAAACACCAAACACCAAGAAAGGTAAATACCTATCACACAAAACCTAGCTTGAATCACGATCAGCGCTCGTGCTAAGTTGAGGTTGGGGTAGAAAAAAGGGATATCCCCTCTTCACCATATGATTCGTGTGTCGCAACAACCCTGAATCAAGACGCCGTCTGCATAGAGTATCCTCTTTTATATTAGTGTTCATCACATCTTGTATGTACTTACTTACGTGGTTGTATGCATGTGTCATGATCTTTCTTGCTTTCCTCTTGGAAATTGTTGCCTCGAGTTTCAGGAAAATGTGTTTGTTGCCAATAAAACTTTAATTATTATCCCTTCTACGCCGTTGCGTCTGTAAACAAACAAGCTACAAGATCTGGAAACCCCCGTCTGCCGCTTTTCACAGAGAGAAAAGCCAATCAACGAAGTCTTGTCCGCAACACGATCTTTTCTGAAGACACCTTATCTATGTATCCAGTTTCAATGCACATTTCTCTAGCTCTATTACGCTACTTATGCAAATGCATTATGGATAACTTTCACCCGCTTCGAATCTTTTTCTCTAGAAGGTCAGATCCGTACTTACAGTGGAAAGAGAGATAGCCATTTCCATCCTTCTCTACTTTTGCGAGCAGCAGTCAACCTACACCAAGAAAGGTAGGATGAAGAAAATTAAGCTGCCAGGTAGTTTTTCTTCATCAGGCCAAAAAGAACCATCACTCTTGCAACAATAATCGCACCACAAAGATACAATATATCATATGGAATATTCTCTGGAACCCACATGCCGCTTTGTTGTATGAAGATGAATAAAAAAGGTAAGAGCACTGGACAATTAAACATTGATGTCAAAATCGATCGAGATTCTTCTTACCCAAAAGATACGTAGATCCACTCTTCAGCCGTTCCAGTGCAGTTGGTTGGGATTGGGTCGCCAGGCTCAATATCAGGACAGACTGTGTCAAAAAAGGGACTGCCATAGGAGGCAACAATCGTCGTATTATCACCTTGAAATTGAGAAGTAAACAACCCTTCAAGCACGTAATGAAGAGGAAAGAGCCAATAACCCCACTTCCAGAACGGCGGGATAAACTGTGGCCGAATAAGAATGCCCCCAAAGATTCCGCTCATTCCGATCAGCAAACTGCCGAATCCCTGGGCAGTTTGGCTGTCTGGAAAGACAGCCATGAATCCCTGGCCAAGGAATGTAAATACAGCCAGAGATAGGAACATGAATAACCAATATAACAAGAACTTCCCTGCGTTCATCGCAAATCCTACTGTAAAGTACCATAGAACCACAAATACACATCGACGCAAGGATGAGGAAAGGTATCTCTACAAGGGTAAATGCCAACCCAATCGCCCTGTAATCGTACATCAGTGATGCCTTGTGTCTATAAAACATGTTCCTCTCAACTTCAAAGACAGGTAACACTGTATTCATAGCATTGACGCCCTAAATTTTTGCAGCAGCCAAACACGTATGTGAGCACAAGCATGGAGATCCACAATGGACACAGTAAAAGAAAGAATAGTCAAGACTTACCAAGAACAACGTGGTAATGTAGATTGAAGTCACACGACTGTTCATATCGCCTTCGTTTTCAGGAACGCGCTGGGAAGCAAAAACAGAGCCGAAAAGTAAAGCAACGATTCCGCTCACCAATAGCCTCACACGATTGTATCCTGGACTGCGCCAATAGATTTTGAGTAGCCTCTTGAAAACCTCGATCGATTGGAATGTTCGTGAAGTTGGATATTTTTTGTCGTATGTGATCTTGCTACTTTCCTTCAAGGAAAAGGCTTCATTCATCACGTCAATCTTTGACAAACACTCTACAGCCAGAGGAGAATTTGCGTAAGCATCAGCGTAATCGAAAGATTTTGTCCCGCTATTGGTAGATCCCGCCCCACTTACAGTCAACATCCACGTCGCAGCGTTCTCACCTCCCTTGATAGGGGTTGTGGAAGGATACTTCTCGAGATACTGGATCAAATTGCAGCTTTCAAATCCAAGATCTCCAAAATAGACCGTCTCGCCGCCGCGTTTCAATAAGAGCAAGCTGTCAAAGGAGTTGAATATAGCTACAGAAGGCTGGTGTATAGTGCACACTACGGCTATACCAGAGTCTGCAATTCTTCTCAGACTCTTCATTACTACGCTTGCTGCTCTACTATCAAGGCCTGTGGTATTCAAGAGGATGGAAAGGAAGAACACTGTGTGTTAGTTCAAAGCAAATAGATAGTAGCAAGAGCAGACCTAGATAGAAATAATGTGATTACTTGCCACTCGTCGGCTCATCTAAAAAGATGATTGAAGGATTTGAGGCAAGTTCAACCGCAATGGATAATCTTAAGAAGAGAAGCGAATAGAAACACTTGTGAGAGGACCGGTATTTTTCATGCAATGAAGTGATATTTGTCTTCAAGTATCATTGTAATACCTTTTTCGTTTGCTCAAAGCTTAGATTCCCAACGATCAAGTGACCAATTGAGCTGAGCTCAAGCATATGCAAAATCTGTTCGGAAAACTTGAGTTTCGTCTCAATAAGGATGGATTCGTCAAGCCTCATTTTCGTACTAAACTCTACAGTCTCGCGAACGGTCAGTTGTGGGCTTTGCACATCGAACTGTTCTACATACCCTGACATTCGTCGGAATGAGTTTGCCTCTTGAGCGTGTCCATTTACACGAACATCTCCAGTAAACTTTCCCACTTGACTTGCGAAGAGCTAAACACGTCCATGAGAGTGCTCTTCCCTGCGCCAGAGCTGCAATATATTCGTGAGCAATAGGAGTGATGAAGAGGCACAAGGGACAGCCAGTTGATGATAGAACGTACCTGCCCATTAATGCCGTCAGCTTTCCGGCCGGAAAATGCCCACTAATGTTCTTTAGCAAATGAAGTTCATCATTTGAAGTAGATGCTTTCACTGTGTAATTAATGTTCTTGAATGTCAAAGTGACTCCTTTTATCTCCAACGAAGCAGCTTGAGAATGAGTCATGACAGAGGTAGTTTGATTTGAGGAATCACCTTCGTCTTCTGCATCGCCATCCGAAGTTCCAGATTCAAATCTTGTAGTTTCGAGAGCCCGAAATGTCACTATCGTTGAAACGATGCAAAGGCCAATGCAAAACAGAAACCGTCCACCTTCGTAATCACAATTGAAACGAAATGGTTAGATCCTTTGAAATGACCTCTATAAGCAGAAAGAACGAATCGCACTCACCATACCCAGACGTAATCAAAAGCCTCCCCATTCAACGTGAATCCAAATCTCATCATAATGGCTTCTCCTTGAGTCGAACCATCACTATCAACCACTGCATCGAAGGGAGGACTCCGATACTCATTGACCACAACAGCGCGGAATATCCACGCGAAGAGGTTGATCCAATAAATCCAAATGTAATATGGGGGAATGACATCTGGCTGCACAGTAAAGCCACTGAATAGGATCAGAACGACAACTGACACTGACATTGCTGCTAGAGCGGCAGGACGATCTCTAACTTTGGCAGAGAAGACGGAAAACATGACGTTGCATGTGAACGCACATAGGAGCAACAATAGGAGGTAGACAAAGTAGTTAGCAGCCAACGGGACATATCCACTGAACCAATATTACGATGCTTCCATAAATCAGCGCGTCTTGGAGTGATGATGGCACTATAGCCAAGGCTCGTCCCAAAACAAACGTCCAGGTAGGGTAGAAATTAGCGTCTTGTTCTTTATAGAACACTGCACGAGTGTCTATTTGTGGCTGTAATGATCAAAGAAAGGCAAGGGTCAGGAGGGTAAAACATTAACAAAGTCAAGTTGCATTCTATACGGGGCAAGAACTCACTGGAACCTTGAGCATCGCTCCCAGGCTGATAAAAAAGATGGACTGGAAGTTCACTCCCATCCGTGTTTGTGGATCATCACTTTGCCAGAAAAACCGTACCCACGGATAACACCCATGATCAGGCACTGAATCAACCTAGCGATACGTCTAGTTTTGTCTCTCCACCAAATCAAGAAGCTCTCTCCTAATCACCAATTTGATGTTTCTCAAAGCAGAGTTAGCATATTTCTGGCTCAACTCTGGTTTGTCTTTCAGAGGTACGCCTTTGGGAGGCTCTTGCAGCTTCCTACGAATCTCTTCTCCACGTTCCGACTCTATAAAACTTTTGAGCGAATTCTCATTTGTTAAATGGTTCATTTGTTCTGGATTTGCCAAGTATTTTGATCCGTTCCTTCGTCGGCAGACTTTGTAGCCAATCTGCCGGATCCATTCGATCAGGCTGCACATACCCCAGTGATTTGAAATGCTGAGTCACTTCACCTACCGGGCCTGCATACAAGACACGTCCTTCACCTAGCAGGATTACTTCATCAAAGAGAGCTACAGTCTCTGGCGGGGGTTGTAGTAATGAAACAATTCGAAGTGTATGTCTTGTCCTTGTCGTTTCGCCTAATATCTTACAAATATCGTAGGTTGTTGCAGCATCCAACCCTGTGGATATCTCATCACTGCATTCTACCCCTGAAGAAACAACATAATAATTAGCAACAGACACAGTTATAAGCAGCATACACAAAAGAAAACAATACCAAACTTACAAGCTTTCGCCGCCAACATCTCCGCAACACTAACCCTCTTCTTCTCCCCACCCGAAACTCCCCTCACCCTCTCATTCCCCACATACGTATCCGCCACACGTTTAATCCCCACAGCCCTCATAATCAAATCGACCAACCACCGTTCCTTATCGATCTCTTGCAATAATGCCTCGGCATCGGGACTACTTCGGACAAATGGACCGCGGTGTGTTCCTCCCCAACAACAGTCGAAGGCAAAGTCGACTGTTTCCTTGACTGTTAAATATCCATGCAATCGTTCAATTTGATCAACATAAGAGACGACATTGGACCAGACAATATCAGAATCTTTGGAATTGACCCCGTTCACTTCTACTTTTCCACCAATAATCTTTCGTGGTCCCCTCCTACATCCTTTTCCAGATCCAGAACCACTCTCTGGCAATCGACCCGCAATCATCTTCAACAACGTACTCTTCCCACAACCTGGAGCACCCAATATCAAATACATTTTCCCCTCCTCAAATACCAAATTGACATCTTTCATGATGACTTTGGTTTCGTAAGGTTGTTGACAGGATCCGGTAGATAAGAATCGTTTGATGGAGGATAGGAGGTTGTAGATTGTTCCGGCGTTTGTTACAGTTGGTATGTGGTGATTTTGATTGTTTATGGAAGATCTTCGTCGTTTTCTGCGTTGTTGTTCTTGTAGTTCCACATCCTCGTTTTCGAGTGGTTGTTCATCACCATCATTCTCTTCATACAGAGGAACCTCGACACTATAACTCCCATCCATCACACGACACTCAAAGCTCATATTATCAAACCAAGTCTCACCAAACTTTTCTTTCATTTCGCAGATAATTTCCTTTTCGATTGCCGAGACTTCGGCTAATTCTGTAGAGTGTTTGCGGACAAAAAATCCCCAGATAGATTCACGTTTGGTTAGTAATGAGCGTCGGCTTAGGCTGGGTGTGCGGCGGATGCTGCTGCTGCCGGTTCTACCGAGATGACGTTCTGTGGGACGTGTCGCCGTGCGTTGTTGTAGTGTATCATTATCGTCATCGACATCATCATCATCTGGAATAAAGGGTGTTTCAAATGTTTCTTGACCCAGTATAGCACGACGGAGTTGATCATCAATTTGAATGTCATTCGAGTCAATGATTTCAAGAAGGGTTTGAATGGCGAGTTCTTTGCTCTGCTGGTGGTCGTCACCACTGCTGTCATCGTTGCCAATGGCTGCGGAGGCTGCTGCTGCGTCTGCGGTGATTGTTACCTCGGCTATTGGTTGTTCGTCCATCGTAAATTATAGATGTATGTGCAGCAATGAAGCTTAGAACTTCGGCAAACGAACTGATGATACTTGTTCTAGACCAACAGATAGATCGAGTCGCCCACTTCCTAAACCGAAAGCAATTTCAGATCAAGCAACTTGTCCAGTGATAATTCTTGCCCGCCTCCCTACTGTTCAAGTTGGACTTGTTGCGGATATTTTGGATTATGGAATCCGCTTTTGCCTTTTGCCTCGATCGACCGACGACAAGGGTAATAAAAGACGACCGACGACCGATCGAGTTATTTGTGAATGAATCGAAAGATTAGTGGCGAGCGCACAGCGAGAGAGGGTTCTCATTCCTCTCACGTTGGGGTTAACGAGGGTTATGGCTGATCTCAAATCCCGAGTTCGCATGTCAAATGCGGTATTTTAACCTATCCGCGGATTAAGTCGTGTATCACTCCTACCAGCTTAAAGAGGCTTAAAGGCCTAAATCTTGTCCACGTCATCATTAACCAGTAATATAAGGATAATCATTGCCCGCTCGCAACTGCCCCCTGTGTTTTCCTCGATGAATGTGTTCGGGTTAATTTGTCCATCAGGCTTAATGCTTCCTTATTTACGGGGGGTTAAAGTCCACTTAAGGTTTTCATTTTTCATGCGAACCGGGGATCAGCTGCTTTACGTACAATACCTTGCTTTGGAATCATATCGAACTGTTCGGGTTCGCAAAAGGAAAGCAAGGGAGGGTTTATCCCCTTGATTTTGTTGAGTAAATTATGTAGGGACTAGTACGGACCAGGTGTCCGCTAGGAATTGTAAGAGCAGCAGACGGTGCGGGCGGGGCGGACGACCAGTTGTCCACTTCTTTCCCATCGAAGATTCATAAGCCCGTCAACGATGCGAACCCAAAATTTGGCAGCTCCTCATGGTCCCAAATCAGTCGCGTTTCGTGAGTTTATCGCGGCGGCTCCGTAGTTAAATCCATCGTCCTCGACAAGTACTCTTGTCTAGCGACATCACACACGGACAGAAATGACTCACTCAAATATAAAGATAGATAATAGGGGAACGAGGGCATACCCGAGCATTTTACATTTCCTTTTTACATAGTAAGTAAAATACCAAGCTGTGCAGTCATTCGGGGGCATCGTCTCTAAGAAGGATTTACACGCCCCCAATTTGATTGGCCTACCTGATTGGCCTACCGGTACAAAAATGGGAGTGCGAACCCCTTTTCAACGCGCTTAGATCCACGAGTTGGACTAATCTTGATTTGTCCCGACACTTCAGAACTCCACATCTCATTATCATCGTGAAGCGCATCAGGAATTTCAGGCACGAAGAACCAGCAGGCGATTCCATAAAAGTAAACCATAACAAGGAAATGATGATGACAACAAGACCGCCTCCAGGGGACCTCTTAACTTACGCCTATTCTCTCGCTCTCGCAGAGAGTAAAGCAAAAGAAGACGCCTACAGAAGAACGAGCAGCATCAATATGGAACCAATATCAGAAGAGGGGAAGCAGCCAACCGATGATTCATCCTCCGACGTAGCATCGGCTGCAATCACCGAGGACTCACGGAAAGAGCTTGCCCTACAACGGCTGCTGAAGATAGTAGATGACAACAAGATAATAATAGATGATCGCCTCCGTCGTGTCATAGCAGGGCAAGACGAGACATATACTTCCACTGATGCAGTTGAGTCCATCCGACGATCCTCGTCCTCCGGCTCAAGCATCCCCTCAGAAGGACGACGACGACGACCCTCCACCAATAAAGGCAGTCTTATCCACCGCTCAAGGAGACAGCTGGGGTCACTCTTCCGCAAGAGCAGTTCCCGGTCAGATGGTGAAAAGGAGTCTACTGGTGATACGGATAGCTCGATTTCTAGTTCCCCCACCACTTCCCATTGATGATAGTAGTTGTGTTTGCACACACTGCCCTCTTTGATAACAACCACTCAAGATGTCGCCAAGTAGACGATAGGCAGCAAGAAGAAGGCTTACGGCCAATTTTGACCTCTAGTTTAGAGCATGATGTAAAAAATAGAATAAAGTTGTAAAACATTCATTAGTTTATCCGTCTCCTCTCTTCAAAGGTGGTGGTCTGCTTGCATTACCCTCACCACAACCACACAGATAGCATAGATCAGGCTACATCAGTTCGCTCACACTCGATCGAGAGGCCTCAATCACAAAGCCTTGAAGCGAAGCCGAGGCCTTTCACTTGACGTTTGACGTAACCATCCAGATCGTGCCCATAAGTAAGGAGGATAACCTTCCGGTGAAAATGACTGGCCACGAAAATAATGCATCAATATCCATAGTGATGGGACACGTGTCCATCACCGATTTTACCGGAGTCTATCGACCAGACTCCAACGATTATGCTGAGCGTGTATTTAGGACACTAGTACGTATTCTACGTTTTGCCGGACTATCGGGATCTAATTGGGATATTAACCGTTAGATCCCGATAGGCCTATCTACTACTAGTGTGTCCGAACTATAAAAAGGGCTCTTCTAGTAGTTTTACTAGCATTTAGTGATGGACACATGTGTCCATCACTGGAAAAATAGCCCCTCAAAAACTCACTATGGATATACTGCCCCTTTTCTAACGCACAAACCAGAAACCAGGCGAATGATTACAAGAGCAACGAATAAGGATACATAAGACAAACACAGCTTACATAGTAGATTAACTTCATCAAATGTGGCACATATCGTGATGTGAAAGTTTTTAAACCACCTTCTTCTTCTCTTCAAGCTCCTCTTCAGATCCTTGCATGATCCACAGATTGTAGTAGTTGCCCTTCAAGGCGAGAAGTTCGGAATGTTTCCCCATCTCAAGTACACCACCATCTCCCAGAAAGGCGATTTTGTCGCAGTCCTTAATGGTCATGAGACGATGAGCCACGGTCAGAGTCGTGCGAGGATTGGTAGCTTGGAGTTCGTCTAGTGCTGCTTGTACCAACTTTTGACTTTCATTGTCCAACGCAGCTGTTTTCCAGTGTGATGTACCAAAGATTAAGTAAGCCTCAGTAGTATGTAGTGTGCAAAGCATCATAAAATCAAGTAATGCATTCAGATGATAACTTACCTGTAGCTTCATCCAATACTAGAATCTGCGGATTGCAAATGATTCCTCTCGCAATAGCAATTCTTTGCTTCTGTCCTCCCGAGAGCAAGCCTCCCGACGGCCCCAGTTCTGTATCATACCCATTCGGCAAATCCATGATGAATGTATGAGCATGAGCCGCCTTGGCTGCAGCAATGATCTCTTCTTCCGTCGCATCAGGCTTTCCAAGAAGAATGTTATTCCGAACAGTCGTGTTGAAAAGAATGGGCATCTGGCCGACATAACCTATTTGTTTCCTGAGATTGTTCACATCCATGTCACTAAACTCTGTTCCGTCGACTGTGGCACTACCACCAGTGATTTCGTAAAACCTCATAATGATCTGTAAGATGGTCGATTTACCTTGAGAAAGAACGAAGCGAGGGTAGAAATCGTGAGAAATGAGCACGTCTTGTGCTGTTTGAAACGAGATGATGGAGAAAATGCCACTTACCAGACCCAGATCTACCAACCAAACCGATCGACTTCTTTTCACTGAGGTCAAAGTTGACACCGTCTTTTGTAGCAGACTTGTAGAAAATAGGAAAGTCTGGTCTCGTGGGGTACGAAAACTCAACGGATGAGAACTTGATTTCACCCTTAATGGTAGCACTTCCTTCACTGGATTCATATTCGCTACCATCTGTGGGACCATCAAAGGTAGAGAAGATTCTTGCCGCAGCGATGAGGCCCCTTTGACGGGAATTGAAGTCAGCAGAAACTTGACTAGCACCCAAGGCGCCGAACATTACGGACAGTACAGCTGTGAAGAAATTCACAAACGCGATTTCGCCGTTCACAAGTAGCAATGACCCAACAAAGAAGACAATGGCAAATGACACAAACACTGCCATTTGAGAGAAGCCAAAGACCGCTCCGGTGATAAGACCTTCCTTCACCTTTCCTTTTGATTCGGGCACAAGTGCCATGTCATAGTCGTCTCCTACCTTGGGTTCCAAGTTGTATGCCTGTACAGATGTAATACCGCGTAGACCTTGCTCCAGAATGGTAGCAGGAGACAAGCCGGACTCGTATTCACTCTTCTTTTTCGTAAAACAGGCTTGAAGCACCCCTGCAATTCCAATGAAAGGAACGCAGAGTAGTGCAACCAAGCCGATTTTCCACGAATACGCCAACGCTACACATACTCCAGTGACCAAAGAGGTGAGTACCCTTACGCGGAAACCTAGAGGCAAGCCAACGAGTGCTTCCGCAGATTCAACATCAGCGCCGAGGACGGTTGTGAGCTCGCCAACTGTGTTTTCATCGAACCATCCCATAGACCTCTTCAGCATACATCGAAACGAAGTGCTGCGCAATCGTGCACCAAGATTACTACCACTTCGAGAAAGGCCAATGCCTACCATCACATTTCCAACCAATGATGCAAGTGCAAAGAGGTAAAAAAGAGTGATGAATCTCGTGTTTTCTTTCTAGCATTGAGTCTTGATCCACAGTATAGAAGGTCGTTACGATTTCTGCAGTCAAGATGGACTCGCAAGGAGACAAGCATCCTACGATTCCAGATCCGATTACTCCAATCGCAGTGTACACCCCATCCCATCCTACGTATTTCCAGATTGACGACATAGATGCCATTTCCACGGGTTGTTCCAAGTCAAGTTCATCCTCTAACTTAGATGCGTCATTTGCACCTTCTGCTGAACCCATTTCTACTCCAACAACAGCTGAACTTGCAAGTAGATTATCAGTGGGTCCTCCTCCTTTCTCAACATCTCCTCCTTTAGCAGCAACCGAGTCATCGACTCCACTGCTAACAGCGGAATCGATGTGTTCTCCAGGTTTAATGCCCTGAGTTTCGCACAGCAACCTATAAATGCCATCCTCCTTATTCAATAATGTCTCGTGGTTTCCTAGTTCTGCAATTTTCCCGTTTGCTATGACTGCAATGGCATCGGAGTCAATGATGGTAGTCAAGCGGTGCGCAATAGTCACAGTTGTTACCTTCTTCTTTTCCCGGATATTTTTCAACGCTGCCTGAACATGCTCCTCCGAAACTTGGTCAAGTGCACTTGTCGCTTCGTCAAGGACTAGAATCTTGGGATTGCGAAGCAGCGCTCTTGCGATGCAAATACGCTGCATTTGGCCTCCAGAAAGTTGAACAGACGATCCTCCATAGTAAGTATCGTATCCGTTGGGTAGATCAAGAATAAAGTCATGAGCACAAGCCATTTCTGCAGCATTTCTAATCTCTTCTTCTGTCGCTACTCCCTCCGAGGCAGGTTTACCCAATGCAATGTTGTCTCGAATAGTACCAGGAAAAAGAATGGGCTCTTGGGCGACGTAGCCAATCTGAGACCTCCACCACGAAACATTCAAGCCGGTTAGAGGATAGTGATCATCAATGATGATTTCGCCTTCATCAATATCGTAAAAGCGCATAATGAATTTAGCAATTGTACTCTTGCCCGACCCAGAAGGACCAACCAATGCAACACTTTGTCCAGGCTCAATGGTCAAGTTGAAGTTAAAGAAGAGAGGACGCCCGGACTTGTTACCATATGTAAAGTAAAGGTCTTTGAATTGGATCTTCCCTTTTAGTCCGTCTGAGATCTTCTTTCCACTGTTTGAGGCAGGATCAATCACTGGTGTTCTGTTTAGTGTATTGAATACGTCTACAGCTGCTGATCTTCCCAAGTTGATGACAGAAAGGCCAGGACCCTGAAAAAGAAGAAGAAAAAGTCAAGAAAACAACATGAAATTAGTCCAATGAAATACGGAAAGGGTAAAGTAACACATCCGTAGAAAACTCTCTTACCATCAAACCAAAAAAGGTAACGCACAAGATAACTCCATAAATGCAACACATCACTGAAGCTCCAGTCACCCTGCACTGAGTATCATCCGAAAAGAAACAATAAATGATATTCATCCTATTGGAATCCGCCTGCACCTGCTCCGTCCCAATATAGAATGCAATAGTATACGTGACATAAAACAATGCACCCGTAATCCCCGCCAATAAGCTAGACAGGAATGCCGCAGTAACACTTGCCTTTGCCGAAGTCATGACATGATTTTCATACTTGTTTGTAAAATGAGGTTGAGCACAAAGTGCGGAAACAGTCTTGATCCCAGCCAGAACTTCAGTGGCTACACCACCTGCCTCGGCCAATTCCTTATTTGCCCTCTTTTTCACTCTTCGAATACATAGATTGAATAGAGCCATGATGACAACTGCAATGGGGACAACACAAAGCATCACCAGTGACAATGGCGTATTCAACAATAACGCCACAACCAAACACCCCAGGGCACTGATGGCATTAGAATACACATCCACAACCTGCCTCCCAATCGCATTACTCACATGAACCAACGCAGTCCCCATTTTAGTCGGCAGCGCCTCCCTATCATTACTATCATACCATTCCGCATCCTGATTCAAACACGATCGAACAAACTGCTTCTGAATCCTCAGCGACTGCTGTTCCCCCGTATACGTCCATATAGACACATAGATAAATCCCGTGACCAAACAAATTCCACCAACTATCGCAAATGCAATACAAAGTTTGTTCAATTCCGTTCGTAGTAATGCAAATAAGTCGGCATTTTCACCAGCCTTGGCAATAATCGCCGCCAAAGAACTAAACGTATCCAAAGACCGAGCCAGTAAAATCAACCATGCAGGGATACCCAACCCAGTAAAAGTCGCCATGACAATCCCCACCGCCATCAACGCCTTCTCCTTTGGTGTGGAGTAACTCAATAGAGCCCAAATGCTAACTTTGGCAACTTGCTTTTGATTCGGTGAGTATTTGGGATTAGCACAGCGAAAGTAGTGGAGGAAGTCATCGTGGTTGGCAGCGCGGGAGAGGGGGAGGGCGTTGCCGCGTATGGCGTTGTATTGTTCGAGGTAGGATGATTTGAGGAGAGTTTTGGTGGGGTTGGTGGTGGTGGTGTTTTTGATGGTGGATTGTTTTGGTGGAGACATGATATATCTTTTGTGTGAAGAGCGTGCTCTAGACACGTAGTATGTACTTATGCGCTTCTTTATCTCGTGTTGTCTCTCTACGTAGCACCACTGGCGACAGATGCACTCTATGATATGGAAGACAATGCGAGGCAGCAGAATCCACTCGCTCTATCTTTTACTTCAATGTTATGAAGATGAAAGGCCCAAGAGTCATAAGCCTTGGAAAGGCCTACATCTTTGCTTTTTTTTATTTGCCATGCTATGCAGCTTTTGATTTTTGGGCGGGGGTTCTCATTTTCAAATCAAATTAAATATGGACTGATTGCGTAGGAATTAGTATGTTTCAATCAGTAAATATTTGAGCCTGGGAAAGTGCACGCAAGCAGGATCGTGCTCAAGATTCTTCTTCTATGCAGAAGATGTAGAAGTCCAGTATCATAATGAAATTTCCACTTATGGCTAGTGCTGGTCCCTTGGGTCCATCAAGAAGGGCTTCAGTTTCATAATTAGATAGCTAAAGGTCGGCTGTTTCCTTTCCAGACTCGACACTTTGCTATCTAATGGTATTAGTATGCTTATATTCTCTCACTAGACCATTCAAGTGACAGATCAATATATCGAATGTCTCCTCTCATCACGACGAGAGACCCTAAATGTGCTAGAGGTAGATGATACTACACGTAGAAAGGCGCATGCACGCCAAGCTGAAGATAAACAGCGCAAGCTCAATGCAGGAATCTGATTCTCTAAGGCCGACCCCATTGCCAGCGAGAGGCTGGCGAATGGGGTCGGCATTGGTTCTGTTGCTACTGTTCAAGACCTCTGCTCAAGCATTGCTTAGTCATCATAATAGTATTGCTCAACGATGGAAGTCGTCTGTGGCTGGCTTGCCTTGTCGATCGATCGTCGAATGAAATCGAAGTCGAATGTGGCGATCGAATCGATTGAAACAATTCGTAACAAATAAGTAAACTAACGTAACATCAGGTAACAATGACGTAACACTCGTAACAAAATCCGGGGTTTATTATAAGGGCCGTCCCGCAATTTCGCAGTTCACCTCGACGTTCGCTAGTTTAAAGTTCTTGATTTTTCGGTGCTTCTGGGTCCCTCCCCATTCGCGCAGGCTCTTTGACGCCGTCGGACCAATTCTTAGAGGGGGGTAAGGCGATTCTAACTAGCAGCAAGAAGCAAAAGATGCACAAAGGGCATCTATCGGTAAAGGAGCTGCCCAGAAGATTTACTTCTTCCTATTGAAATTAGAAGCATACTTAGTGCTTGTAATCCAAAGTTCTTTTATCGCGCGTGCATTGAAAATATTTTATTTTGGTGCTGTCGAAATAGAGTTATTTTAGGGGTTATAGGAATCAACCTTTCTCCTGTAAAGGTTATCCCGAGGAGAAATGACCGAGTAAAAACGTTACTCTCAAAAAGGTGACTCCAATGAAAAAATGCTCAGATAGGTTAGTAATCGGCCTTAAATGGGTTAAAATTGGAATAAAATGGAAAGAAGATGGTAACATTAGTTTTGTAGATTGGGCCTATCCGGGAATTGATAGGCTTTATTTTGTTAGTAACAAGTGTCTGAAGAAGTCTTTTATGGTCTTTCACAATAGCCTATCTGTCTCTTTGAAACCCGCAAGCTCAAGAACATGCTGAGTACAATAATTCAACTCTGGCATGGCATGAACCAGTGCCCAACAGCATAAAACAACCAATAAAAATACAATGGAACCATCAAAAACATCATTCTCCATGCCCCTCCCCAAACTCCCCATGGACGAGCTCTTCGCCCGCGTCCGTGAAAGCCTCGAAAAGATGGATCGACGAGACGCAGAGAAGAAGCGACGTCGTGAGGCTTTGCAGGAGAAGCGATGGAGGGAGAGGTGTAAGAAGAGGAGTAATGGTGATACTAAGTCACCGTTGTTTCCGACGTGGGCGTCTGCGGGGGCTTTGTCGTCTGACAAGTTGTTAGATGAGGAGGAGGTTGAGTCTAGTGAGCCTCTTGAAGCAGATGCGGTTGGGAGCAGCAGTTGCTGCATGGCGAAGGACACATCAGCCGAGGAGGACTCAAGTCCCGAACCACCTTATATAAGCAAGTACGCCTATCTTGACGACCTACCAAAGCCACCACCACCAGAACCTGTCCCGGAAGAAGAACTGATACGAAGACGTAAGGTCGAACAAGAACTGATAGCATTATCAAAAAAGATAACGGAGGAAAAGCTGAGACAAGAGCGGATGATACCGTTTGTCCCGGTCAAGCCTACGTTTGACCCCTTTCCTACTGCTGCTGCCGACAGTAGTGACGGTGATTCATCTTCAAAGGAGCCGCAGAATCCCAACCCTCGCAAGAGACCGTACAGTAATCTCACCGCTATAGGAGTACCACCCCAAGCACGTGCGTACTACTCTCAGTCCTCATATGGTCCTGGAGGATACATGGGTGGATGTTATAGGCAGTACTCTGAGGAGGAGGTGAATGATTTTGTGGCGTTTGTGGATAAGTGGATCCCTACTGATCCGAAGTGGAAGAAGAAGAAGCCATCCACGGAGTCATCGACCGATGATGATAAAAAGTCATCCACTGAGTCATCAACAGACGATGATAAAGAGACACTGTGTAATAAGGAGGAGTAGGAGTAATAGCTAAATGAGCGAGCAATTAGATTCAAATATGCAGTTTTCAACGCTTATCAGATGTTATAGTTTCAGATCCTTGTAGGCAGCGTTTCTAGGTTTTTCTCTTTCATGAAAATCGCAGGAGGTTGTTTTCTGGACCATCTTCTCGACGAATGCTATGACTTTAATATTAGCACGGGCAGGAATGAACACAGAATGTATGTATGGTAGTCTATATTTTAGAATCCTCTCTCTTTAGAACTCACTCGGTGCATCTTCATCTTTGCAACAATCTAAAGAAAAGAAACATAAATTCTATTGAAACTCTTTTGACTATTGAATGACCTATGACCTAACAATCTAAATACTAGCTTATGTACAATCCTATCTAATTTTTATGAGTTCCTTCAGTGGCAAAGAATCATGCGGCTGGGTTTGACACTCTGCGCGGCCTCTCCTCGGGAACAGGGCTACTGGATCGAGATATTGACTGCAAAGTTTTGCAAGATGCCTTTTGAAGCAACTTGACAGTCCTCAACCCTGCATCACTCATGATTGCGTATTCCAATGCATTCATCTCATCCATGTCTTCTATTGTTGCTGCAAGCAGCGACTCTGAGAGCAAGGCACGGACGGTATCGTGACATACCTCTCTCGGCATCGATCGGGCAGCGTCGTTTTCGAATAGCTCGCAAGAACTGTCACATGCAAAATGCAACGGTGTCTTACCATCCCCGTCTGTAGCGTCGCATGAAGCGGGATAAGCATGAGCGATAAGCTTGACCAACCTTGGCTCCGCTGATGATCCAGCGGCTACATGAAGAGGAGTGCGGCCGAGACAATCCTTGGCAGCCAACTGATCAGGACATATGTCCATCATCCTGGCAACTACGTCCAGTGGAGGGTTCCATCGAACTACGGCGTGCAGTAGCGTCATGCCATTGAACTCTGGACAGTTACCGATAGTGTTCGTGATGGCTCGGAAGGCGGCAGAACTCGAGAGGGCATTGGACTGGAACAATTCCCAGTCTTGCCTATCGATGAATTCGAGTAGGATGGTAATTGAGTTTAGTATTCTAGTGGAAGACATTGTATCGATAGTGAAATGATAATGATATGGAGGTGTCGGCGTTGAGTTGCTAATCACTTCTTATTGGAATGAAAAATAAGAAGAGGCCACTACTTAAGACTTCTGCGCCTCTACTGTACTTATACAATCACGTTTGGTGTTTCACCTCGCCGAGGAGGGGAGGGCCATAAAGAAGAGGATTTGCAAAAGCTTATTGTGCGTGGCAGTGTTTTCAGGTTTTTGACGCGGCGGAGTAATTATGTATGACCGACCGGTATTGTACTCATCAAAGTCATCGAAGAGGCTTAATGCCAGAGGAAGCCTGCAGAAGGATTCTTTGTTGTTCTTGAGGAACCTGGCAGGGACGGAAGATACGAAAAGTCTTCGCTGTCAATGGTATGTGCGGTCATTTTCATATGTAATGCTTGACTTCTGGGAACAGCCAGTCTTGAGATCCTGCATAAGGTAGGCTCATCGTAAGTAGGCTCATGCATCAGTCTTGAGATAGGCTCTCTACGTGTGCTTCTGCTAAAATGGTCTTGAGGAGGAGAGATGCAGTCTGAACGGAGAGCTAGTTGCTGCAGGTAGTGGAAGGAATAGGAGCCCGTGATTACCGGGAATCAGAATGCTGTATCACCGGGAATAAGGATCCACGCACCACAACTGAGGAAGTGAATTAGGTCACTTTCCAAGATCGATGTCGACGAACCTGCAGCAACAGCATTGGAAGAACGGTTGCGTATTGTCTGTGTGCCAGTGGGAAAGAGCGTACAACTTTCCCCTTGCAACACTCTCGCATTAAATAGTTTTTCCCACCCACCCAACCCTGGGTTTACGTTGTGACACGTCACGCCTTTGAATAGTGAAGAAATCCATCGACCTTTGCGCGACACGGCTGGCGAAAGACTCTAGGGAGCAGGAGTTTGGCACCTGTCTCCCTCTACCTCCAGCGGAGAGGATCTCGCCCCTCTTAGCCCTTCCTTGCAAAAGGGAGCTTCTTCGAGTGTGGCCAAGATGTCGATGTAGCCTACAACCCGGACTGGCAAAGCGAGGATTTCTGATCTGACATTGGTATCCGTTCACGGCGAGGGTTGATAACCCCCAATCGTATTAGAATTATGTTTATTTTGACCCATCTTACCTTTGTTCTGACAGACAATCTCTCTTCCTTCCAGCTAAAGAGCGACGACGCAAAGACCGCATCGTCAACTTCAAGGCCGGCCCCGAATTGTCTTCAGACCGCCCGATCTACTAACATCTTCTCTTGAAGCAATCAACGCGTCAGTAGTCTGTGCAGTTTTACTGGCCTTTTGCAGTATGTAGTTACGACTACATTTGAAGCCTTTTTTTGCAAAGCCTCAGATTTGGCCTCTTTTTACGAAGCCTCAGATTTATTTACACTCATTGCGGCGTGTCTGCGCCATATTTTGTTCAGCAATACTCGTACACTACCCCAGCCACCTTGCTTCTTCTACACATTACATCCTCACCATGTGCAACGCCAGATCAACGACGACTTCCTTCAACAAGAAGAACCAATCCTCTTCTTCTTCTTCTTTCAGGTCCGAATCCGTGGATACAACAACTGCATCCTGCGCTCCGGAGCAGATTGAAATCGATATCAGTAACCTCAGCGCACAAGACCTGCAATCACTGAAGCAAGACGACCCCTTCCTCTACTATTCCATCCCCGCCGTCCGAAGGGCCACGTTCAACCTTGAAGAACCCGATATGTCCCAATCAAGCTTGGGCCAATCAACCACCCAATCAACCACCGTCAAGCGATGCACAAGAGTGTCCTTCGAGTGTCATTCTGATCTGATCATGGAGGATCTTTTCGGAGAGATTGACGAGGAGTTTGATCAATTAGATTTAGAGCTGTTGGATCTTGACTTATTCAAGTTGCTTGATCTAGCAAGTGCTAGACAGCAATAACGACACACGAAATGCCACCATGAAGCTTGAAGATTTTGCAAAAGATAGTTGAGCCTATGAGAGAATAATGTAACAGTACTAACCCCCAAATCAAAATGAAACATACTTGGATGACTTCTTCATTTAATGTAGCAATCTATCTGCCTATGCCACTTTCAGCAACCCTGCATTCATCAACACTCTCAGTTTCGGCCCGAAGTCGTCATGCATCATGTAATATCTCAGTTTTCCTGCACCTCCGCCGTCGCTTGCACACTCCTCCATCACTTGCTGCATCTTTGGATCTAATAGAATGGATCGCAAGGCATCATTCGACAGGATCTTGGTCACTTCTTCGTCATCCATACTATTGCTCTTTTCTTGCTGCTTCTGGTCACTCGTAGGTTGAGCCTTTTGAGATCTCCTCATGGCCTTTTCCTCCAACGGGCCCATCTCTCTCAACAACTTCTTCGGTTCTTCCTCAAGAACCTTGTCTTTTTCCTTACCTTCCTCAGTTCTAGTATCATCATTCTCTCCTAGCATCACAAAATGATCTCCCGTAACACTCAGAAATTCCATCAACCAATGCAATATCTCTGGTTCATCCGCCTTTAGCTTCTCCATGGTCTCTTTCGGATGAGTCTTCATACTCTCCAATGCTGCCATGTACCTGGGATCATTCCACCCTTTTGATAACGTCGGATGCTGGGAAAGAGAGGCGAGGAATGACTGAGAGGCCCATTTTGTCTGGTCGGATTGGAGATGAGACGATAGTGAGTCTTGGACCTCGGGTAGATACAGTGGATTAGGATTGGAAGTAGCGTCTTGCGAGGAGGGGTTTGACGATGCTGTGTTACCGTTGGAGTTCAATTCCACAATGAGATTGTTCCGCTGCTGCTATGGTATGGCAAGAATCAAGAAGAAATGAGAGCAGCACAGGTGCATTTTCTCAAAGGGAAGCGACTTCATTTTCTCACCTTTTGAACTGCGCTATTGCGTGCATCTGTATTGAATTCTTTTTTGTCATCATTCTTTACATTACTCTCAGTTGGTATCGACTTCTTTCGGGGCTTGTCCTTCATCAAAAATCCCTTCTTCATTCCAAACGTGGCATTTTTCGCTCTCTTTTGCTCTTCATTCCTTTGTTTCTCTTTCTGGCTCTTTTGTACGGATGCAGAAGCAGCCATCATTTGTTCCGCAAGAGATGGAGTTGACGTTTCCTGCGACTTCGTAGGATGTTGCGTAGATGAGATTTCTTCGAGCGGCTTTCTACTTTGCGTTGGGAGTGTGTCATTTTTCTGATGAGGTTTCGACGAGGATTGATCTACAAGCAGCAGATTCTTTAGACGAGCACTCAAGTCGGAGTTCATCATCTTTGATTTATCGGTCTGTCAGGGTGTCTGCCGTGTAGTAGAGGGGGGTATCCTGCAATGCAACGAATGCAATGCTGGATGCAAAGAAAAGCCGCTTGGAGAGGAGTATGTATTGTACCTATAGTACGGTATATTATGATAAATAGGATTTTTACATACTTACTTATCAGGCACGAGCAAAAAGCGCAGACGAGTCTTCCGCAAGAATGAACGAGCAATCTTCGAGAGCATAAGCAGCTCATAAATTTGTTTATCAACAACTTGATACATCTCCACATCACTATCAACCATGAACTTCAGCATCGCATCCATCCTCCTCGCCACAGCGGCCGCCGCTTCGGCTACTACCACCTCCTCCAAGGCGTACCGCATCTTCAGCGTTGACCCACGTCCAAAGGCTGGAAAAGCATCCAACTCGGTCATCTCGGTCAGCGAGGGATCGCTCGTCACCGCAAAGTCGACAAAGAATCTTATTCTTTCCTCCTCCTTGCCCCTCTCCTACAATTCCAAGACGGGCAAGCAGGCCAAGATGGTCAAATCTGCCAAGGCCAAGGTGGCGAAGTGCATCGATCAATCTGTGTCCATGTCTCTGAGCACTCCCGATGTCGTACGTCGTGTCCTCCATGATGCCAACTCTTCGCTCAGCGCAAGTTTTAGCATGGAGACAAAGGCGGCCAAGTCAAAGATGTCCAAATGTCTTCCCATGAGTGTCTCGATGAGTATTGAGACGACGGCAATGCCCACGTATTATCCGTCGTACACTCCGACTAATGTGCCGACTGATGAGCCAACAGATGTTCCGTCGCAAGCTCCGACAAACGCTCCGACGACTCGTCGTCCTACCCAAGTGATGGTTTGTCAGTCTGGGGATTTTGTTGATGCTAAGAGCCGTGATTGCTTCTGGTACGAAGCTCCAAACGTGGAACTCGGATGTGAAACTCTACGCGACGAAATCTCTGACGAAGATTTGACTAATGAATACGGCAAAACGCCCTGGGATGAGTGCTGCTTTTGCGGTGGAGGAAAGATGGTGGCTTTGAATGCTACTGTGCCTGATCCTGATCGTAAACTCGCGGTTGTGGATGAGTCAAAGGATGTCGTTGAGCAAAAGATGGGGGTTGATCTCGAAGGAGTACCTGCTGATGCTAACTCCATCGTCTGTATCTCTAACAGCTACTTCGTCGACCCTCTTGGACGTGACTGCTCTTTCTACGTCCAAGAGAACATTGCGTCTGGATGCGAATCTCTTCGCGGCCATGGTGACACGGTCAATGAGTTCTCTTGGACTAACGATGACGGCAAAACGCCCTGGTCTGAGTGCTGCTTCTGCGGTGGAGGGACGCTTGGATACGAGTCTTCTGCTTAGAGAAGGTATTGTTTGACAGCATCCCCACTGTATTTGTAATGATTGATACGTATTGAAATGGGAGAATGAATAGTAGTTGATAAAGTAAATTCCAAACTTCATTCCTTATCTTCTTCGCCTCGCTAACTGATGTAGTCCCACGAGTCGCTTCTAAATGCACAAAAGATATGATCACACAGGGACATGTTCTTTTCAATTAATGTACTAAATAAAATTATCCATTCAATTCCTAATTCATTGACCTATCTTCGATCTGGCCAAACCCTTTTCGTTTCGTATGTAATGCTGAAGCCACGACGTTGCATCGGAAGCTGCCCCTGAGAAGTATCACTCTTCATCTCCAACAAGAGAGAAAGTCTAGGCATAATGATACTGCTGCTGATAATGGTACGCATGCTGAGCATAAGGATCACCACCATGCACATTAGGATCATAATGCTGTTGCTGAGCCTGTGCATATTGCTGCTGTGCTGGGTCCATATAATGAGCATGCTCGGGGTAATGATACTGCGCATGAGGATCCGCATACGCGGTAACATGCTGATTGTAGGCACGTTGATCAATCACATTCTCCTCAGGCTCGGGAGCCTTGTTGGCAGAGTACACCTCCATTTCTTTATTGAATCGCTGTTTATCTTCTTGAGCCTTATCTTCATACTTTTGCTTGTCCTCATTGGAAAGGGCACGCCAACGTTCTCCAAGAACAGTACCCATTTCAACGAATTTGATTCCGGGGAATTCAGCCATGACGTTGGGACGTTCATCGAATGTGAAGAAGACGAAGGATCCACGGGCACGTTTGGGTTGTTCGGGGTCCTTGCTTTTCTTTTGGTACTTCTTGTTGAGGCGACGGTCTTCGACGAGGTTTCCGGTGGCATCATATCCAGGCTGAAAAAGGCGACAGAAAAAGACAAGAGGTGGAAAGAATAAGATAGTATTGTTAGACAAATGATTCAAAATGTTGGTTTCTATTTCGGTAACACAAAGAACACTCACCGGAGGGACATAACTAGCCATCTCAGCCTCATACCTCGCCTTATCCTGAGCCGCATGCGCCTCCCACCTCTGCTTCTCCTCTGCACTCAAACTCTTGTACATATGAGACGTAAACTTGGCAAGCTGTCCAAACGTCATGCCCGGATTAATATTCTTGAATGATTCACGCATACAGTTCTGATAGAGCAAATAAGCCGACATGTTGCGTTTGGGAGCATTGGGATCACGGGGTGTCTTGATCGTGCCACGGTTCACACGAGGTTTGGGTGGGAGGGTATGAGTTACATGCGTCGCGATAGCATCACCCTTGACATCATATCCGGGTGGAGGGACATAAGTCGATAGTTCATGTAAATACCGTGCCTTATCCGCCTCGGCACGTTGATTCCACGCCTCCTTTTCAGCAGGGGGCATCTCTGCATACATGGCCGAGGTATATTTGGATAATTGGCCAAAGGTCATGCCCGGGTTTTGCTGTTTAAAAGTATCACGCATGGCGTTTTGGTAGAGGAGGTAAGCGGACATGTTCCGTTTGGGAGCGGCTGGGTCACGGGGGGGACGGCGTGCGGTGGATTGCGACATGATAGTGGTGGTAATTGATATAGATGTCGTTGATGATTTCTGTGTTTGATGGCTGCAAGAGAGATCAAAAGAGCGAGGGTGCACACGTTAGCAACGGCCAAAATGAAAATGAAAACGAGGCGGCTGAATCTCTGCAGAATGAGGTCAGGACCTATGCGATGGTGGCGACAATGTGTGCAACCTATGTTGCCTGCATCAATGGCGTCCACGGAAGAGAAGGCGATGTTTGCACATGATGACATGTATCGAATAAACGGCCGCCCATAGAGAGCGGCCCCTCCCCCATCACCATCATCTTGTGTCGCCCTCCCCCAACTGCAATATAGCTCTCCGCCAACTAACTCCTCCCCTTTGCCACCCCCAATCAGCAGTATGATATTTCAAAGAAAACTCACGTTGATGTCAACCGAATTAATTCAAACTCAACTTCGTATTGATAACTGCGTTAGTGTGTAGAAAGTTACTGAATTCCTTTGCGTTGAGGAATTCGTGGAGATTTACGTGGCTTTTTGCTCGCTCATACATTCTTTCTGACCGTAGTCGAGACTCCTTGGTCCTTGGCAAAGGGGCCTTAGGTAGGTAGGTGGGTGGTACATGTAGACCTATAAGTACCATCTTTCATTACTGTTATGTGAGCTAGGATTTTCCGCGAAGATGAGATGGCCCTGAAGCAAAAGACATCACAGAAGAAAAAACAGCTGCCAATGACACAAATCATGCCGATGCGGTTCACTTGATGTTCTTGCCATCACAAGCCATCAGTACATAACATAAATCAAACTGCCGCTGGCTTCTGTCTATCACATACATATAATAATAATAAAATGACGTCCGATAAACTCACCACCCTCGCTCTCCTACTGCTGAGCTGCCAACTCACTCAAGCCTTCCTCCCCTCCTGGCTTCCCGGCGTAGTCCCCACCTCTCCAGATCTCAACCGCTACACCGCCGAAGTCACCTCATCCACCTTCGATTGTCGTTTCAACATTGGTCTCCCGGGCCACGGCGCAGTCTTTCCAATTAACGACTTGCAATTCCGTCTTTGTAAGGGAGCTGGCACCAATGAGGAGAGGGTTGCACTGCCAGGGACGGATGGACCTCGGCCTCATCTTTCGAGTGGGCCTCATCGCATTAGTACCGTTACGGAAGGATCATATATTAGTATGGATGGTGTTCAATCTGTTCCTTTGATACGAGGTGCATGGGAACTTATCTGGAGGGCGGATTCTCATTGTGGGTTTCTGATTTGTGGTTTTAACTTGGAGAAAGATGTGCGTCGTAATGAAAATGGTGCTGTATTGCCCAAAGGTGAGTAGTAATCAGAAATATGTGGAAGTGTCTACGTCTGGAGTGGGTCCTCGTTGGTTGATGCAACTAGTATCTATATCTTCTATAGTCACAAGTATGATGTGTTCTTCATCCATCTAACCAACAATAAATATGTGCAATCATATCGTCCAAAGGAAACATCTACGTCACATTCCCAGTATGGTCCAAGAACGGACTCGAAGATGAACAAACCATCAAAAAGAACATGGAAGAAAAGTACAAACAGTATGAAAATGAAGTGGAAGATCAATTGAAAAAGTACAATGAAGAAAACAACTTGTTGAAAAAGGCAATGCACTTTCGTAATGCGGTTCAAGCGGATGTAGACAAAGACAATGCCTTTGCATATTTGAGGGATGATGTGCCTAGTGTAGAGGATGTGATGGAGATTGGACCGTTTTTGCAACTGGTAAAGACTGGTACGATTTGGGCCAAGATGGGAAGTTTTAACAGCAATACGCATACGTTGCTTGGAAGTGCTGTTATTCGTGCGAATGATGATGTGCCTGTGTAATTTGGTTTGTGATGTGCTTTTTAGCTTCATGTTCGTATTGTAGGTGGTGGTGCAGTGTGTTCTCTTCTTTGTATGTCAAAGTAGTTAGTGGCACGAAAAATCTGTAGCAAGTGTTAAATTGTAGGTTGATGAATTGTGTTTAGATAGCATAGATCATTATCATTGATTGCTTCACATCATCCACTTTTGATGAATAACACCTTCAGTGTCTAGAGCACACGATGGAGCAGACACATCCAGAGGTGTAGCAGTAAACACTCCGGAATGAAGCACTCCAGTTGTATTCACATCCTCTACACCCTTTCCGGACAGAAGAGGCGACTTCAAAGGCCCAACGAACACGTCTGCAACATAATGATCAACTTTTGGTGCAAAACTTTTCACTTTTTCAACATGAACACATACCGCATGCCAACCTATAGAATAATCGTTCTTCTTGGAAATACATGTCAAGGATCTGCACAGCCAGTGTGCCCATTGTTGTCGCTCTGTGGTTGCAACATTTCCATGAACGTGTAACCAGCCACCTTTGTCTCTATTGAGACATTCTATTGCTATGGGCCATCCACCTTCACTGCTAGGAAGCAGTCCTAGTGATATTCTATCAAAGTAATGATGATTTCCATCTATTATGTTTGCCATCAGTGCCCGCAAGGTCAATCGACAGTCACCTTCCAAAACAGTGGCCCTGCCATCTACCCGATTCGCTTTCAAGTTGTGTCGTAGGGCAAATACCGCATTTGGATTCCACTCACAAGCAGTTACATGCCTGGCACGACCATGAATCAACGCAGGTAAAGTATAGTATCCTATCCCAGCATACATGTCCAACACGTATTCATCCGGTTGCACCAACAATCCAAATCGTTTCTTTTCTGTAACGTTTCCTCTACTAAACATCACTCTTGTGAGATCAAATGATTGATTTATTTTGTGTTCCGTGACGATGATCCATCCTGAAGAATCAGGACCTGTAGATTGGGGTATATACCCATGGTTTGTACATTGTGATGAGGTATTTGATGCTGATGTTATTGATACTGGTAGTGGCCAGAGAATTCGGTGTCCACTTTCCCTTACTCCACTTTCTGGATCAATGTCTCCCCTTCGAACTACTCGTGGGCTTTGATATAGACTTGCAAGATTTTTCCAAAGATTCTCTTGAATTTTGTATATTGTTGGATGGTCAGTTTTATCAGGGCTATTGTGTATTTGACTACTGATGTTGATGAGCAACTGATGAAATTCGTTCATTGGTTCTTTTTCTTGTAGGAGAAACGCTGTACTTGGCACAACAAGAGTGCGATCGTCTCCCATGACTTCAAGCTTTTTCGGGCATGCTTTAATACTTAGAGATGAGACTGCTGTTTCTAGCATTGCCTGAAATGATGCCAACTCCTCTTGATTTACAGTATTGTCGCTTTGCTTTGTGTTTTCTGTAAAATAATCAACCAATGTTTCGACCACAACGCACTGAATATTGGTGAGATTTGTTGTTTTCGCAGCTGTTTGGTAGTTGCGTTTACTCTTTTCTGTCCTCGTTCCTTCACAGGTCTGCTGTACAAGTCTGGATGTTCTAGCGTGATTTTGATTGCCCAGCGCAGATGTGCTAAATGGACACAGTTGTCGGCCAGAAGCAATTGCGTAGGTCTTCCAAGAGCCGTGGCCCGAAGTGTCCGTATTGCTGTATTCTTTGATGTATGTCTCAAATCTACCTATGCATTCGTCTTTGACAGGAACAGCAATACATTTTCCGGAGGCAATTGCATCTACAGCACTACCCTCTGTAGGCAAATCACTCTCGCCATCATTATGATGATGTGTACTATTTTCCAAAACTACAGTGGCATCCGATGCCGACGGAATCATACGAAATCGCTTATCCAATAAGCTCTCTTTTTCTAGCCTAGACTTTAGAGTCTTTGCATCACGACGTTGCACGTATAAGACTGATGTAGTTGCCATTTTTCTGTGCTAGGAATGTCTAGGAATGTGCGGCCGTCATGGCTGTTTTTTTGTTTTTTGTTTTTGTTTTCACTGCTGGCGGCTCTCAGCTCTCATGTCTCTTTTGCTTTCTTCGCTATCCCTTTTATTCAGAATCTCGATTAAATCCCACAAAGGTAGGTATCGTGACACACCCCGCCAAAAATGGTCAGGATTTTGGCTTTACTTTCGTCATCGAAGAACTTTTGTTGTGAAGGCAGCAGCATACCATCGAAGCCGCCAAGTACCTACTTCCTATTCTACATCACCAAGTGAATTAGACCTCTCTGAACCATTGCCCGTAGCTGCTGTTCACATCTCTCTTCGCGAAGCCGCCCCATCTCTGAGTGTGAAGTGTTGTTGTTGAACCATCAGTACCACCACACGACAAATTGTTCTGTCGGAAGGTTCGTTTCAAAGAGAACACTGCTCCTTCACCTTCTGCCATCACCTCACAACCCATCAACAAAGAAGAGTGTGATTGGTCACTCATAGAGTTACCTGCCAACACACAAACGAGAAGAGTGCTCTCTACAATAGTGAAGAAATTCACACCAACAAAATCAAATGATGGGAAGTTCGTGCTCCACACAACGGAGACATCACCGCGATGATGGCCGTCAAACATCTGCATCAAGAGGAGGAGGAAGAAGAGAAGCTCATGACGGATGCACTGGCAGTATTCTTCGACGGGGTAGATTCAGATCGAGTAGGTTGGGTAGTCGTTTTTGTGGCGTATCACAGGTGAGAAGAAGAAGATTTGTGTATATGTAGCTCCTCTATTTGTGCTTGTTCTGTCAATTGGTACTACTTCGCACGCTCTCAATAACAATTATCATCTTCTTCTATCTCAATCTCTCTCCTAATATCATACACAGGATGGATCATCAGATGAAGAAGGGACTCACTCAATGAAACGTTCTGCTCGCCATTCAGTTGATGCGGAGATCCCCGATCAATTAATAACACACTTCTATCCAGTTGATGACAATTATGATCCACACCCGACCGATCCGACTTTGCGATGTCCTAAATCTCTCACGGACTTGTGTGGTGAGTTTATTGTTCTTCTGATCAGATGCATTCTTCTGCTTGCACTCTTCTCAATTATTTTGCTCTCATGCAACTTCAAATGACATACATTCCAGTGCAAACCATCTGCCGCTCCCTTCCCAACCTCGAGGGAGAACTCCCACCAGGACTACCTCAAGACTGCATCGATCATATCGTTCAAAGCCTCACGTCACATTCAGCACTGAATAGTACTACGTTACGTGCATTGAGCAAATGTGAATTGGGAACTTTGAATCTACACCGAGCAAGGGGTGTCAGTGATGAGTGGTTGACTTGCTTCAGTAGCTTTAGTAGCCGAAGTAGTAGTATGAGTTATCCTGGTGGCAATGTCGCCACAAGTAGGCATGTCCAAGCATCTGTTCCATCTTCTCCTCCGTTGAGGGTAGTCTCAAGTTTCGCACATAATAATAATGCAGGAAGTGGGACTTCTCTGATGATGATGGACCTGGGTGAATACGATGATCATGACTCGGCCATGAATTATTATCAACCCCCTCTACTTTCATCGCCAAGCATTAAGGAGTTGCAAGAAGATAATAATACCACCGCTATGGAGGATTGTTGTGTAGGGTCATTTGGATCGCGTTCTACGTCTAGCTTTGTTTCGGCCAAGGAGGAAATGAATCCGCCCTCCTCTTCCTCGACACCCCTTCTTCCGAGTGTGTTGCCTCCACCGGAATTCTTTTCAATGAATTCAACGCCGACGCCAACTTCATCCTTATGGTTGTATCAAACGAGGAGTTCTTCACTTTCAGATCCGAGTAATCTATTGGGCATGGCACCATTGCTGCCTTGTAATTCATCACAATCGTCTCCCTCCAATGAAGATGTTGTTGCAGAGAGTACTTCATTATCTGGCAGGGATGAAATGTGCTGTGATGATGTCTACCTCCATGCTACCCAGCCAACATCCACTATCACCCTTTTAGACCTTCGTGGATCGCAAAGACTATCTGACAGAGGACTGCTTCAACTATCACATACACCTCTTTGCTCACTTGAGGTTGCTCGACTTGATAATTGTCATGGTATTACCGGGAGAGGCCTCCTTGCATTCAGCCGCTCCTATAAGTTGCATACATTATCATTATCGAATTGCCGTCGTTTGACAGATGAAGCGGTAGTGAATGTAAGCCATTTGGGTGAATCGTTGATGACGTTGAATTTGGGTGGAAGCAGGTGTTTGACGGACCGAAGTTTGGAAGCGATGAGTGGATTGCTTGGGCTGAGACAGTTGGATTTATCTCAGGTAAGTCTGGAGTCCTGGAGGTTGTTTGTATTATATATTTTGTTCAATCTAACGATGCATCTCTCTAAAATCATTTCATTCCATTGATACAGTGCGATCTCATCACTAATGAAGGTCTCAACAATCTTGCCAACCTTGATCAGATTGAGGAACTTTCTCTCGGATGGTGCCGTCTTATCTCAGACGGTGGCCTTGAAATATTATCTGAGCAACGAAATCGGCCACAAACTTTGCGAGTGCTTCATTTGGCACGCTGTCCAATCACAGATGACGGCCTCGTTCATCTATCAAAGCTGGAGCAGCTACAGGAGTTGGATTTGAATGGATGTTCGAAGCTAAGTAGCCAGGCTCTCTCTTTTGCCTTGGGAAAGCTTGTTTGCTTGTCGTCACTGGACGTGTCATATTGTCCAGGAATTTTACGATCATCGTGGCAAGGAAAGGTCGATGCCCTCAAGTCGTTGGAGTTGAACTACTCTGCCGTTCGAGACTCTCACCTCTCCCGTCTCAAGCACTTGCCAATGCTTGAGGAGCTTAACCTTGATAGCTGTCTTGTAGGTGACTACGCCATCGCCCATCTGGCTGATAACGATGTCGTTCCAAACCTTACGACTCTTGATTTAGCGGACACTGATATTTCGGACTTTGCCATGCAGAAGATTGCCCAATTCGAACATTTGAAGAGTCTGTCTTTATTTTACTGCAACATATCTAACGCTGGATTGAGACATCTATCTTCAATGAAAAAGCTGGAGGTGCTGAATTTGGATAGTCGCGAAATTGGCGATGATGGGTTGAGGTATTTGCGTCATTTGCCATTGAAGTCACTCGATTTGTTCTCGGGTCGGGTTAGTGACCTAGGGTGAGCATGCTTGCCTTGTCATTTTTATTCCCTTGCACGATCTTCTCTAATTAGCTGCCTTCTTTGTTGCTCTTGTTTGCAAACAGATGTGCTTATCTATCTAAAATCAAAACTCTAACATCTCTCGAGCTATGTGGTGGTGGAATCGCAGACTTGGGATGTGCTCATTTGGCGACCATTTACAATCTAACGAGTCTGAACCTTTCTCAGAACGAACGCATCACGAATCGTGGCGCTGCATCCCTCGCGGCGCTAAGCAATCTCAAGGCATTGAATCTAAGCAATACACGTGTGAACTCGGAAGCATTGAAGTTCTTCAGTGGTCTGACTCAACTACAGAGTTTGGCACTGTATGGCTGTAAGGATATTGAAGATAATCCAAAAATGGATTCTTTGCAGAGTGAACTACCTTTATTGAGATGTGTAAGGTTGAACAATGCTAACAACGAGGATGGGGTGATTGATCATGGTAGTGAATCTGAACAGGAAGGAGATGGGGAAGAAGAGGACGACGCAGATGGGGAGATGGATTATAATTTTGAGCTTGACGACGAATCTTCTGAGAGGAGGAGGTTATTAGAACACGATCGTTTTTATCATGAGCTAGAAAGTGAAGGTGATAGTGTTAGTAGTGAAGAGGGAATGTCCGTCTTCGAGGATGCCCAAAATGAGGAGATTGATGTAAGTATGATTGAGGAGAGAGGGAGAGAAGTAGAAGAAGAAAACATTGAGATCGAGAGAGGTCAAGAAGAAGAGATGGGTCGATGACTTCATTAGATTTAGATTTAGATGAACTGATTGCATGTAAACATAATTGTTGAGGCTAAAGTAGTTAGAATGATCGGAGATCAAAGCAGATATGTTCATGTCCAGAGAAGGTGCGCTCAGTTTTCTCTTCGTCGGCCTCCTACAGCCAGGGTCAGCTCAATCAAGTCAGCACAGCTATGTACACGCAAGACTTCCTTAAGTTGTGTATAGGGTGAATGCCTCTGCGTGCAGGTAGATTAAAGTTGATTGAAATAGTAGATAAAGTGAATACATCTGATCATAGCCTCAACTACACGGCAACATGACAACATCTCGTGCGGGTCATGATGAAGTTGAACTTTCATCAGACCTCCAGCTGCAAATTAGACTACCAATCGTGTCTAACGCTGTCAAAGTTGATGCAATCCTCCGCTCGTGGCCAATTCAAGTGAAATGTGATAGGTACAATATGTAATGGATTCAAAGATCTTTACCATAAGATCAATTCTGTGGGGCAAAAAGCCCAGAAAAGAACGTCTCGTTTGGGCTCGCTTGTCCTCGCTCTGGCACCATGGGCTACAGGGAGCGATCTCACGATCAGCTGAAGAGCGCGCGTGAATTAGGATTTTCGATTTTACCTGAGGCCTATTTTTAAAAAACCCTAAGTCACTTTCACTTAGGGGCTCATCTAGCGAAATTCACCCTCTGTGTGTGTCGTAACCACCGATGTCCCAGCACAACCACGTGGTGTCCACTCTGCTACTACACCATACGAACAACTTAGACCCAATGGTTGTGCTGGGACATCCCTTGGGTGCCTCTAATCGCTGCTGCAAATTCTCAAATCTCCCCGGATCGGCATCTGTGTAGACACATATTTGTGTCTACGTTGTGTGCGGAGACCGTGGCTTCTTTGTCTCCCATCGAGCGTCGAGCGCCTCTCCCCCATTCCATTGACTTCGCGAGAGAACGGAAGAGATAAATTATGGCGGAGAAAGTGTGGAGCAATAATACCTTTGCCCATTTGAGGGAGGCTATCGCTCAGTTGCTAACGAAGCATGTCAATGTATTCTTTCTATACGACCAGTTGGAAGGTCCTCTGTTTATATTTATATATATTAATAAGAGTATGTATATATTTCTATATAATATATATATATAAATACATAATTATTAAATTGTCCGACTTCTTCAAAACCAGCAGCTGAGCCCCTCAAACAGAGCAATTGCAGCTAAGCTATTGAATATGGAAACCAACGATGCATACAATCTACGGTATGATGAATCGCCAAATGGAGTACAGCATGGAAGCTTGAAATTATTACGTCCGGAACTTTGGCTCGATGATGAAGTAATAAATGGTTTCAACATGAACTATCTTGCCCCCAAACTCAGGAATGGCTTCATATTCAAGACTCATTTCATGAGCCAACTCCTCAACACCGGTACAAATGGGAGGGAACGTCCGACTTATACGTATTCGAATGTGAAAAACTGGTCGAGACGCATAGAATGCGGCCTATTCAAACTTGACAACCTCTACATCCCTATCAACCACCAAAATGTTCATTGGTTAACCATGCGTGTCAACTTTAAGGTGAGAGAAATCTCTCTTTGGGACTCGGCAGGCATGAACTATACAAATACGCAGTACATTAATGCAGCTCTTCAATACCTTGGAGATGAATACACGAGAGCTGACGACGACATTAAAGGTGACGAATTAGACGTGATGGAATGGATGAAGACTTGGACCACTGCAGATTTGTCGTTCGAATGCCCACAACAAGATAACGACTATGATTGCGGTGTCTTCCATCTTCTCAACCTTTGTTTGCTAGTTGAGGGAGAAGCCATCACTGAGGATGCGTACTCACAAGCAAGATGTGAGAAAAACAATCGCATACATCCTTTGGAGGACAAGCTCCAATCGTTCGAGCTGTAGACAAGCGTAACACGTGTTCGTTTAGCAGTATGAATTCATTTAGAGACACATAACTAGATAAGAATGCTTCAAACGCCGTAGCGGTGCAGAAAATCAGGTCGAAAAATTTAAAATGCGAAAATCGCTCGAAGGAGGTCTCACGTGAAGTCGAATCTCTCGATTCACGCGGGAACGCTCATTCTCTTCAGCTGATCGTGAGATCGCTCCAGGACAAGAACAAGTCGCGGAGGCTTCAAACAAGTTGCTTGGGCCTATCTAGAGGGCTTAAGTAGACCGATTCACTAACTGGTTTTACAGACACTCAATCATCTGACTCGTGAAAGTGAAACGAAAAGACAGTGAAAAGACTGGTGCTGTGCAGTTTTCGCGACAGCTTGAACCCGCCCACATAATTGGCCAATTGTTGTCAATGAAAAGGGCTGTTGCGATGAGGATCATAATTAATCGACATAGTAAAAGAAGAATTAGAAAAATGAAGTGGCGGATGCAAGCATTAGAGCAGCTCGTTGCAGTGGCGACGCTTATGTCTTTCCTCGCAAAGAATGTTGACGCCTACGGCTGCATGAATGAAATATACGGTGGGAACGGAGTCGGCTGCACCGCCAACGATGTATCATTCGACCGTGTCGCTGGCTTTACAGTCTCTGACCCACTTGCCGAACCCCCGTGTAATTGCAACTGCGGTGGGGACACGGGTGTCCTTTGCTCCCCCTGGTCCGAGGCGCACCCTGCTGTTGACTGCAGTGAATCGAGCTTTGTTGAAGAATTACTTTCTAGGGATCCACCGGAGTCCCCGATCTCATGTTGGGCGCCAAATGATGGGCCTCTGCAGCCCACTGGAGTAGTGTTTGGGGCCTGCCTCGGTAGCGATGATAACGTGAATATTGCTCTAACTGTTGATTTAACAGTTTCGACTGCGAGATATGATGTGGCAATGTACATTAATCTCGATGGAGGGAGTGCATTAGGAGGGGCAGAGTGTGCGATCGTGCCCATGACAGATGACACTTACGGTGACGTGACAGTCGCAACATTAGGAGAAGGCACTGATAATGATGGATGCCCCGATTTCATTACGTCCGGAACCCTCACAAATTTTGAATTCGCAGCAATAACTCTCCGTTGTGCTGATACATATTCCCCAGATTCGTCAAACCCACAAGCATCAGACGGCCTACTGGATTTTGATATTGCTATTTCTTGGCAGCAGAGTGCTGGCGACAATTGCGATTTTGACACGAGTCCGCCTAAACTGCCCGCACCAGGCGCGCCTTCCAAATGTTGGATACCGACTGATGGGGCACGAATTAACCTTCCAATCTACGTTCCTCGCTATACAACACCATCGTCGCAACCGAGTTTAAGTTCTGCTCCATCAAGTCAACCTTCCCTCGCACCTTCTACATCTAGCGCTCCCTCGGTGTCAAGTGCTCCATCGTTATCATTGGTGCCATCTTTATCGGTTGCACCGTCAAGTGAGCCTAGTTTGGTTCCGTCTAAATCAGCTCAGCCATCATCTGAGCCATCGTTGAATCCATCTGAATCTTCACAGCCATCGTCCGAGCCATCCCAGACTCCCTCTACGTCTACTGAGCCATCATCTGAGCCGAGTTTGACTCCCTCCAAGTCTGCTGAGCCGTCATCTGAGCCCAGTTTGACTCCGTCTGAGTCTACACAGCCATCATCTCAGCCCTCCCTAATCCCATCCGTGTCATCTGCTCCGAGTGGGGAACCCAGCAGCACTCCGTCATCTGAGCCTAGTTTGAGTCCCTCTTCAGAACCATCATCACAGCCATCTTTGGAACCATCTGAATCGAGTGCTCCCTCTCTCTCATCGAGACCATCTTCTTCAACAGATGAACCTTCTTCTGCGCCAAGTACTTCCCAAGAGCCATCGCAAAGTCCTTCATTAAATCCGACGGTATCCTCTATGCCTTCTTCAAGTCCGACGGGGAAACCAACTGATCAGGTAAGTTACTTATGCTTGAGTCACTATAGTTATGCATCATTATACAGAAATTGAATCTGTTGGACTCACTTTGTATAATTCATTTCTTTCAACACAGCCCTCCTTTCCTCCAACTGGCTCTCCATATTATCCGGATTGGACCAATAGTGAACAATTATGCATCAACGACGGTGCTACTCCAGAGTATATGAAGATTCTTCAGAGTGCGAATTACCTGTACATGGATAAACAAGAATGCTGTGGTAAGGCAATACTTTGAGCTTTGCGTCAATATGCTGCACGTGTACGTGTTGTGTTGTATGATTGTTCCCGTCATCTAATTGTATTATGTCCTCCCCATCATATTTCAACAGAGGAACATTTCTCCTGGAGAGTAAGACAGTGCATGGATAATGATGAGCCTGTATACTATCGAGATGGATCGTCATCAATTTGCATAAAAGGCGAAACCAGAGATGACTACGATATTGCATTCGATACCTTGGAGGAATGCTGTAAAGAACAAGTGTGAGAAGTTGATTAGTGGTCTGAGAGTATTGCATGGTACATGGTAGATTTTCTCATCTAATCGATTCCCTTTTATTTTATCTTCACAGATGGTGGGACGAGTATGGATGTTTGCAATCAAGTCCCAAGGTTCTAGAATTCGAATACACTATCGATTTGAACGAGTTTGCCGAACCGACAAACTGTCAAGATGCAGATGCCATTGCAAAACGAATGCGGGAGGCAATGGCTCCCGCCATGCCAAGCGGTACCACTATTCTTGTTGTGGGCCTTGGAGCTGTCACCATTGAGAATGATGTTGCTTTAGGAACTACTCAATGTGGGGGTTCCCTTGCGGGGCAGAGCTATCAGGGCAGTTGGTCCCTAGGTGTAGATTACACGGACCCCCCAGGCACTACTACTTACGCCACGTTTCGTGTATTCAGAGAATGCACCAGCTCTGGCTGTACCGATGCTCAATCCGTCCAGACGTTATATGACACGACATATCAGAGTATGTTGGCCTACGCACAAGGAAGTATGACGCAAGATATCGTCAATGCAGCAGGTACAAGCCCAGCCGTCAAACAACTTCAATTTGTTGTGGTAGACAGTACTTCAATGACATCTGATGGCACTTATAAGGATCCAAGGAACGAAGAAGAGAATCTAATTGAAGCTTCTTCACTTACTGTTGAAGGAGAGCTCTCTGTCACTGGTTTTGACTCTTCTTCTCTTGATGCTGCGGAACTAACCGAGGCCATCTCATACTTTCAAGCCGCACTTGAGACAACACTCGGACTCTCGTATCCTGTCAAGGTCACCGATATTGTGGATGGAAAGATCATATACGAAATACTCATCACCGCGGACTCATCGTCAGATGCAGTAGCGGCAGCGTCGAGCATTGAGACTTCGCTTGCCACAGATGCAACAAGGGCTGATATTGCATCCAATGCTGTTTCCGAAGCGAGTAGTTCTCCTCTTGCATCTACGTTTAATGCTGGCTTCGTTATTGATGCAAATACGGAGACGGCCTCAACTGAAATTCCTGTTGCCAAACTCACTGTAGAAGGACAGCTCGCCACGAACCAGGCTAACTTTGGTTCTGGCGACGAAAGTTACTTAGAGGAGGCAATATATGAAGTACTCCTAGGAAAAGGAGTAATATCGGGAGGAGACAAAGTCGAAGTGACTGGATACGTCGCTGGCGGCGTGATAACATACGAGGTCATCTCATATGTTGATGCGGCTTCGAATGTAAAAGCTCAAACTGACAGCATCATTTCTCAGCTTACTCAAACTTCTACAACCGATCAAATCGCAGCTGCAGCAAATTCTTCACCTGGCTGCTGCACCCTTACCTTTAATGTATTAGAGAGTATCCATCTCAGTACAACTGGGGTACCGACTCGTGGCTGGTGGCCAGATTGGAATTGGGGCGAGAGCACATGTAAGACTGGTGGAACGGTACCAGCTTTCATGAATCTACAATATGGCCAGTACTTTTCCAACTCCAAGCGAGAATGCTGTGAACAGTGGTTTCCGTATGATCTGAAGGGCTGCGTGGGACCGACCACTGGAGGTTCTACAAAGGAGTTCTTCTTGCCAAATTGGACAAATCTCAATGACGATTGTTACAAAAAGCTAGAGAGAGACATGGACGCATGGGAACTGGCCGATTCGTATGGTTCCTTAGAGGAATGCTGTGAAAAGAGATTTCCTTACAACTTTGCTGGGTGCTGCAGTGCTCCCGGCTTGGGTGGGTGCTCGCTTTCGACAAAGACACTCTATTATCCCAAAGATGGAAAGTGCGTCGGAGGAAGTGAAGGCGAAATGGAAGGATACCAAAAAACATTTGCAGAGGATTCGGTTCGTGAATGTTGCGATGCAAATTTCTGGTGGAATAAAAAGAAGTGCTGTGAAGACTCTGGGGGATGTCCACTGGGGTAAGTGATAGAATGGATAGCTCAAAATAGAATATTAGAATATATAGCTCAAAATAGAATACTAGAATATATAGCTCAAACAGAATAATGTAAAAAAGTATCTTTCATCTCTGCCCATATTCTAGCTTGACCACTTCAAGCTCAAGAGGACTATATCTATAGAGATCTTGCTCCTCCTCTACATCTCCATGTCTATGAGAAGGAGGAGGGTGCGAAGCATAAAATAACTTTCACCCCCCTCATCACCAACAGCTTTGCGATTGCGATCAGATTCACATATGACCTTTATCACCAATCTTCCTGACGTTAAACTTAGATTTAAGATGGAGGTACATCTCAAGAACAACTACAACTACAACTTGGAATGCTTCCCAATTCTTAGTCTTAGTCTTAGTCGTCTAGATCATTTGAATCTTGTGGCACCCCTATGATTTTACAGAGCTTGTCAGCTTGTCATTTTGATGACGTCCCTAATTTCCCTACGCCTGATGTATTGTCGACAGAAGGAGAGGCTAGTGGATGATTTCATACTACCAAGTTCTGTGTTCCTCTCTCTGAGAGAGAGAGAGAGAGAGGGTCTATTGTATCTTCGTCTCTTCGCTTACATACTTCTTCGCCCGTGTCCGTCGATGGTTATCTTTAGCTTGGGGGCTCAATTCCCCCCGTACAAATCTACCTACAAGCTAGAATTCAAAGATCTTTCGCCTTCCCTCACCTTCGATTTTGACTTTCAAGATGCTCATAAAACGCAAATCGCCCGCCCTACTATCCAATCAAAAACAACCACCATGTCAATCGCCGCCCTCCGCACCGAGTCAACCACCGCCGCCAAATCCATCCTCTCCTCCGGAGTCGACACCCTAACCACACTCAGCGGGGCTCTCTCCACCGCCGCACCCTACGCGGACATTTCGTCTGCCGAGTCAGCCTTTGTCGCTGCCATTGGAGCCGATGTCGAAAAGTCGAATGATGTTGTTGATGGACTTTATACGATTGTGAGGGATGCCTTGGTGATGGCCATTGGGAACATTCGTGTTTTGGAGAAGTTTATTGGATTGAGGGTGCCGCAGATGGGTGAGTTATACATGTAAATATCGCTTGAATTGTACAATACATACTTGTTGCATCTTTGTGTTCGCTCACACATACTATATACATCAATATCATATTCTACTCACAGAGGACGGCAACAACTTCGGCGTAACAGTCCAAATGATGATGGCCAAACTCCTCAAAGACAAACGTGAACAACTCGAAAAGTCCCTCTCCGACACATCCAAATACTACTCCTCACGCGCCGACGCCATTGACAAATTCAACCACCTCTCCAACACATCCAAGGTGGAAACCACCTCCGAATCATCCGGCAAGTCCACAGGCGGAAAAGACGGAGATTCCAACACCTCCTCGTCCAACACCTCATCTGAAACAAAGACATCCACCGGCAGTGACAAGATTGATGCCCATCGTGTCAAATCTTTGGCAGCGTTGGATGCACAAATGTATTGTGACTTGAAGTTTGCTTTGGAGGGGATGGTGGATGATTATTTGATCATTTTGGATAATTTTGAGAAGAATATGGATAAGTTGGAGCATCCTAGGGGTAAGGCGTATGGGGGGTATGGGAGTGGAGGGAGCAGTATGGTGTATTAGATGATGAAACATGATGATTTGAATGACTAGCTGAGCGGAGCGAGGCTAGTGACTGTATGAATGGAAGGAGAATTAGCATAGTTCAATGATGTAGTGTTGATGTTTGTCGAAGAAAAAAAGTCAGAAATAATGCAGCAAACACACACATACTCTTCTGTTCCAACAATAATAGTAGATAGATACACTCAATGATTGAATATTTTGGAAGTACATGTAATATTGGAATGTGATTTACCGATATAGAATATCCATACCAGGAATAACTCAATATCCTGCCTCTTGCTTGGGCATCATCATGAAGTCGCCTCGCGCGCTGCGCTCTGGTTTACTATTCTGCCGGCAGCATAGCATGTTGAGTAGACTCTACCACAGCAGGTAGTTATATTTACAATGTTGTGGCTTGAGCCGCTCTACATAGCAAGCATCATCAAAATTGTTGTTTATACTTATTTACATTGTAGCATGAGTTACATGCATCTCATTGGAATGCATACATCTCATTGTCATTGGTCTGGGTTTGTTTGGGAGAACATCGAAAGCAATCCTTCCGACAGCGACAGGAGTTTTGCTCCTCTCAAGAGCCCATGAAGTAGCATCATCAAACACAGTCTCGATCTCATCACATTATTACCATAGGTTATTGCTTTGCACGCTAATTTAGGGTTAAAAGGCCTAAAAACACGTTATCATTGTTGTTCTTGTCATCTTTGCCTTCGGTCGTCTTCCTGTTGAGACTCGCCAAGTGCTCACATTGTTCTGCAAGGGTGCATCCAAGTGTCAGTCAGGTGAGCAACTTTCACCACACAGAATTTTGTTCAAGAAGATGGATGGGTGGGCGAGATAGACTTTCTTTGGTGCAATGTTCAATTGCCACTGATGCAACAATCAATGCATGTCACTTGCATCCAAATCTGATTGGAGGTGGACATAAAATACACATGTTTAGTAACAAACATTGAACACTTATCACATCAATTGGTCGGATGCCTTTTCACTACTGTTGCTGCATTCGATGAACTTTCTGGTATAATGCCTTGTACTCCTGGTAAAACGTTCGGTATTGGTGCTTGTGCTTGGTATCATTGAATAGGTATCTACCTGATACGGGAGGAATGTGCACCTGACGAGATAAGAAGCCGATCAAAGCAAGCCCAGAGAACCAGGCAGGTAGCCAATAAATACTTCCATACAACGCTGTGTACACCAAGAATAGAGGTTGGAATGTCGCTTTCAAGCCGAACATTGGGACTGGGAGGCTGAATGTTTGGTTGGCAATAGTCGGTGCTTTGGTATACCATAAATAGCATCCACCGAAAAAAGTAGTCATACTTGCTACCACCCCTGCCATGCTTGACGAGACGTCTAGATGGTTCCACTTCACTAATGAGCAGGTGTTTGATGAATCGAAACCAATCAATGTTGAGAGGTGATTCGTGGCATTTTGGAGATCCATATTGCTCTGTAGCAATAACATGTAAAGGAAGACATAACCCAATAGCAAATCCCACAACAGATTAGCATTGATATACATCAAAACTGCTTGGTGCTCAAAGTGTTCAAAATATTTCAATGCCATTTCCTTTGCTCCCTCAATGCAATATTCCCCGTCCATGCGAAACTTAAACGCGTTGTTAGTTGTCAAGAGTTCGAACCTCAAATTCATAACGAAATTTCGTAGATTCCAAGATTTGATATTATCCCACAAGTTCTGCAGACGATCTATGCCCATGAACTTTGCCACTTCATGTGTGTAAAAGCCGTAGAATACCAAGTGATCTGTCGGGGTCTCGTCCCGGCCCTCAGGATAATAGTACCCATTGTACTGGTCAACTCTTTCCTCTATGGTTTCTTTCAAATCTGCCAATAATTTGGGTTGGGTCAAAAGCTTGTGAACCATCAGGCCCTGCATCTCGACCATGTTGGCAATTCCGCCTGTAGTCGGTCTCGTTAAGCCCAAGAAGAAGATATTCTTGTGCAGTGTTCGAGGAACGACACCTAGGAATGACTCCCTGTACCTGTAGACAAATTCGTGGCTCTTCTTGCCATCGTCGCCCATAATGTGGATAGGAGGGAGTTTTGGAGATTCAGGAATACCCCCCTCAATCAAGACATCGTATGATGCCACTCTTCCATCGGACCCTGTGATTGTATTGTTCTCCTGATCGATTATGGTAGTTTTCTTTGACCAGCTTTCCACCAAGCCCTCCATATGCCAATATGCAATGTCGTTCAATACAACCCCCTCTTTAATTCTTTCTTCCAAAGCATCTTTGCCGTCACTACCATATCGCAGTTGGTACATATCAATGGGATAATATTTGATAGCAACAATTCCATTCCCAACACCTGCCTTTGCCCTGAAATTTTGCATAACATCTTCCTTTCGGTATGTTTGTGGAAATTTGAGATGAAACATGTCACCCATTGTCCATCGAGTCACCATATCATCTTGAACCCATGGGTGACGAATCCAGCTACTGTAGAAGAATGGGAAGTAGATCCCAATTGGATGGGCTTCCATTTGAGATGTATCAAGCCGGTATGATTTCCCGGTCCGAACCCCTGCGGTGGGTATGTAGCAATTCGACTTTGGTCCAGGTATATCAAAGGCCACAAACTTGACGAGGGGCGGAGAGTAGGGATAACATCTAAGAGTGAGAATTACAGACAAAATATCATCTCTACCAAAAGATAAAGATGTTTTTTCGTACCTTGTCAAGAGTCACCATCCCATTGTTCAAAAGAATGACTTTATTATCCTGCGGTACCAGCCAACTAAGCATCATATTCGTGCTATCACCAATCATATTAAACACCACAGTTTTATTCGTAATACCTTTCACATCCAAGGTCTTGAGCACTTCATTATGCGGTCGATTGAATCCCGTCCCAAAGACGATATTGGTCGCCTTGTACACCCGTCCATCGTCTGTGTATGCCACGGAGTACGAGGAGTAATTCTCCACCCGGCATACCCGGCCCTTCACGACCTTATCCCGAAATGGTTCCATAATTCTCATGTGATATTCGTAGTACCATCGCGCGGTGGGGAAGTAATCCTCCGCGGCAGGGTTTGCAACTTGATCCTCCGTGAGGACGGACGTGACGTAGCTGGATACGAGGTCGAAGTGAAGCTTGTCATTATCGTGCAAGTGTTCCCAGATCGTCTTCCCCTCCGAAATGAGGGTGTAATTATCGTGGCCTGATTTTTCCAACTCACGTAGCAGAGTGATGACGGAGAAGCCGAATCCGACAATTAGGGTGCCGACCTCTGTAACTGTAGCATCAGCAGATGACATTATCTCTGTGTGGTCTGTGTCTAACTTTGATGTGTAGGATTGTAGGCCCGAGATTCCAACATCTTCTTCAGGGGGAAAAGAGGTCAATAATACTTATCCCAGATGTTGGTGCAACCTTTTAAGAGGTGTGCGTGATCCAACAACTTCAAGGAAGCTTACATAAATGTCTGAGAGGTAAACCAACATTGTTTACCCAAGATTACCTTTCCTCTTTAGTTTTTATTTATGGTCTGTCTACGGGGACACGTGCTCTTTCTCGCTCAGTTTTCTTGTTGTTGCATCAATCTGCTCTGAGTGAAACTCCATATCTTAAAGCTTAATCTCTATAATTACCAAATGGGGATGTTGACCCGCTTTTCTCTCTCCATTTGCTGATGATCATTAAAGCAGTGTTTTTGCAGTTGGTTACTAACCTGGTACACAAGCCACGGCCGTTTGGCACTGAGCCACTCGGAATTGCTTCCTCGTGACCTATGAAATCAACACGAATCGCTATTGAAATCACAAACTTGTCAGGAATTCCCCTATTGCTAATCACACTATTCTTCAAAAGACCAAGCGAATATTCGGAAATCGAAAGCTTCAACCAATACCCCTCTCGGAAATTAGAGACTCCGCGAGTACCTTAGCGTAGTATCCAGCGCTGAAACTTGTCGCATAGCTAATCCCGGCTCTGCCCCTTTCGCCGCCTCCTTCTTGCGCCATCTATTGATGAGTTCAATGGTGGGCGCTGGCACCCCGTTGTTGTGCGCCTGCGTAGTGGAACCCCGTCTCAAGGATCGTCGTAGGTTGTCGTCCTCCACTTCCACCTTGCTGGAAAAGACCTTGGGATGCCTCTCCCTTGCCTGCGTGATAAACATCTGAAAGTCAGAATTGTAGTCTGACAACCTGGCCTGTTTCCCCGCCTCATTTACAAATAGCGGGCCTTCTTCCACTCCATCCACATGGCACCTGATGAACAGCAGCCTGCGCACCCATTTTCTCACTTGGATGCCGCTGCTCGTCACATCCACAATTGGAACCAAGTGCCACCTCAAGTTATCTTCTCCCTTGAATTTGCCCCTTAGCGTGACCATGAGCAATCCACGAGACCTAGTCTCCTTCCAAAATTCATTCAGCCCCTTTATGGACGCCAAGGGCACCTCCTCTCCTCGCAGCGATGCTCCGTAGCCTATTACCACAAAGGCCATGATGTTGGCTATTCCTCTTCTCTCTTGAGCATCTGCCGCCAACTTCCAGTAGTGTTCACCTGTCTCCAACAACGCCAGGATTTGTTCTGAGTTGATAGCTTCGTCCTGCTTGCGGGTCACCCCCATCCTCCTCTTCATTCCCAGCATGAAACGCTGGAACCACTTCGACCTCGTAGGTGATGAAGACGCAAACATCGTCTTGTCGTCCGCCGCAAACAACGTCCCATCATCTTCTTCTGTGATGGCTGTGTATGCATCATGTACCACGTCGCCGTCTTGCGAACCGTGTCAACCTGCAGGTGATCCTTGTACCTCCCTTTTCTTCTTGACGCATGCAACATTACCACGGCCACTCTTATTCCATTCTTATCTTCCATTTCAGGGCGCCCCATCTTCGGGAACACATTGCCAATATTCAATTCTTCTTGGGGGCTCTTCCAATCCTTCTGCATTCGTCGAAAGTTATCCCTCACAGTATCTGACTCCCTGCTCCACATCACATCCAACGACGCCCGCCGAATGTACCTCAGAGTGTTCAAATCCTTCTCCGAGTTCCACACTACGTCTCTCGTGTTGATATTCCTGAAATTGCACACGTCACATTCAAACCTACTCCCATGACATGATCACCATTTCGACCATGCATGAACCTCTTCTTAGCCTCATCGTCAACTTCAAAGCCCATCTCTTCCCCGTCTTCGTCGTCGTCCACCGTTCTTTGCACCGGAAATGGGCTGTCCTCGTAATCCTTGTAGCACTCCCCGCAATAAGCCGCTCTGCACCGGGGGAAACCTCCTTTGCTCGTGAAGAAATTTGCGCAAAAGATCCCATGTCCATTTATATTCTTCGTCCCGCACTCCAGGCATGGGCTCCTCGAAGTCAAGAAATTCTCTTCGTCCACCCTGCTCCGGTCGCTTAAACCTAAGGTCCAATTGCTCAATAACCTTTTCCGTGCGGGGCCTCCCTCTGACTGTCCAGGGCCCTCTGTAATCAACAACATGGGCGAGTGGAAAGACAACAACGACGGTTAGTGGTTCGTGCATAGAGCGAGGCCAAAAAGGGGCTCCCGCTTGTACATAAAATTTCAGGTCAGCATCTTTGAACAAGTGTTTCCGCCACATGTGTGTCATGAGCCGGGGGATTACAAAAACGTGAGCAAGGTGAGGGTTGACCAAATGGTCCTCGGCGAATAATTCCATCACCGTAGACATCGCCGCCGGCGGAGGGATCCAAAGCCTGTGCCCGGGTACCTCATGCAATCTGAACCAATCTTCCTTTTCCAAATGAACTAGCCTTGATGATTCCCAAATAGTCCCCTCCCTCTCCGGATATCCACCGAACTCTATTCCTTCGCCCCCGTCTCCAACCTCATCTGTTGCCTTGGGGCGGGGCAGACACCATGGCTTCCCTTCCTCATCGTGCCACCATTGCTTGACCCAATCTGCCACTCTGCCCTCGCTGCGGGTGTCAGCGTCCTCATTCAAAGGCACATAACTCCACGGATTCTTTCCAGCCATGATTCCTCCCATGAAGTCACATCTGGACAACTCATCTACTCCGGCTGCTTTCATCCTAGTCCCTGCAATGTGGATGACGTGCAGTATGCATCCTGTCTTTCGTTCCACCTTCCTCATCCGTAGGATGATGGCCGTCAGCTTCTTGGAGGTTTTGCTGTATCCCTTGTGGAACGTTCCTTCATACGTCGAGTTGTCAGTAAACACAAATAATTCCATGTTATCCAATCTCCCTTCCAATCCCATCTCCTCTATGCGTTTTGTCAGGTTCTCTGCCTCCCTCCAATTCGACGACTCGTTGCTACAATCAGTCTCCCAAATTCCTGCAGCGTACGCCAAGAAACGTTGCGCTTGTGTTCAATCCAATCACAGGTAGAGTCTCTCCGGCATATCATGTCGTGTTTGATGACAAACAAAGATAACTCCCTCATATTCTTCTCGGTTCCTTGACATGACATCAAATGCGACCGCACCTCCCATAGACTCACCCATAATGAGGAAAAGTGATGTACTACCTCATTATGTTTATCAAGTACTATCAGTCTTGATTACCGTGCCTGTATCATGTAAGATAGCCTGCATATGCATGCATTGAAGGGAAAATTACCTCTAAACGACAGACGACTTGAGACTTGATTGAGTGAGATGAGGCCTCTTGCGAGCAAGGGTTAATATAAGATACATATTAACCCTTGCTTGCGAGGGACAATTTTAATCTACATGCATAAATTGTAGGCATCATAGCTGCAGTGAGTATGTTGAGAGGATTTTGCTGGCCGCCTAAAAGATGATCTGATCGACAGCTGTTGAAGAATTCAATGTCATCTATTATCTGATCATATTCCAACAACTTGCTTGCATTTCTCTATTCATGTGTATTTAAATAATGCTTGTATTACTTCTATTCTTTTCCACCATCAGTACCTTCGTTCCCTCTCCCATCTCACTACATATATCTACTCTACTCAGCAGCAGCAGCAGTAGCAAGAGCACTCTCCACCTCATCAATCATAACCCCACCCCTATCCATAAACAATTGAACCACATCATAATGACCAAACTTCACAGCCATATACATGGGACTTAATGCCAAATACTTGCCCTCCCCATCCTTCCATTGATCTAAATTGTAATTCTCATCATCTAACAACTCACGTACTTTGGTGGAGTCTCCGTTTCGACACGCCTTGTCCATTATTGTGTCGAGATCCGTAGAGTCAATATTAGAGTAAATATCCACATGCTGTTGCAGATACGTGGCAATATCCTCGTGATCATTCTCACGTGCAAGTGATACCGCCTCCTCATCAACCTGTGCTCCACCAACTTGAATCAGTAACTTGACTATTTCGAGTGATCCCATCCAACTTGCCCATTGTAGGGGAGTGTACCCCCCTCCATCTTGTTCACTTGACAGCGTGTTGATTAATGTTGTGGCGGATGTTTTATTGTTGTTGTCATTGTTTGATTTGGTCGGAACATCGTAAAGTGGTAGCATAATAGCCACTAATTCCTCCAATCCATAATCAATTGCGATAAAGATGGGAGGACTACATAATTCTTGTCCATCGGAATCACTCCATTTAAGTGGTTTGATGAGTAATGATTTGTCATCGTCGTTGAGAATTGAGATTGTTTCAGTGATGGAATTGGTAGTGATGGAATTGACTAGTGTATATTCCTTTAGTGCTTGACCGACAAGTGATACAGATATGATGGCGGCAGCATCATCATTCGTCATGCCAAGTGAGGTGGGTGTATCATTTCCAGCAATTGATAATATGGTGTCATTGTATGTGAATTGAAGATTATCTAATGAAAGACCATTGAAGTGAGCGTATTGTGTAAAGATGGAGGAGATGTTGTCGGATGTGTCAATTTCAAAGTGGTTTTGGAGGGGGCTGTGTTTGTCTTGGAGTTGGATGGTGATTGTTGTTGAGTTCTCGTCTGCCATGATTGCTGATGTTGTTTTTTTACTTGTTGATTCAGTGGATATGAGATATGAGATGAACCTTTGCTTGGGAAGTGCTTGCCGTCAGATGGTGGAGTAGTCGAGTCCTCGTCGACATCGATTTGTTCTTTGAAATTTGTGGCCCGAAAAGTGGAGAGTAGTGAAGCGTCTGTCTGCAATAACCTCTCTTCTCTCTTTGCTTTCTTCTCTCCGATTAGGGAACAGAAGCGGTCGGGCCGGGATGTTCTTCTCTTCAACTTCTTCGACGCATCACAAATCACAACATCACAACACGTACGAGCTTTCCTCCATGTCGACGGTCTGCTCTAGGTATGTATGCTTCTATCGTAGAGCCGCACCGCATGACAACTCAACGACAACAACGATGCAATCCTCAATCAAGTTTACTCGTCGCTGCTGCGATAGCCGAGATGGCCTGCGGCTCTCTCCTCTGCTCGCCATCTTCATCGTGTTGCTGCATACTCCATTGGCATGTCAAGCATGGACCAAAACACCGCTTCAGTCATCCAAACCTTCACGCCTCCAGCAGCAGCAGATGTTACCTCACGAGGATAACACCATTGATGGGACCAGTGCCAACAATCAGAAGTTAATGTGGTGGAGACAAACAATATTGAATGTTGGAAGGAAGAGACGAGATGATGCAACACAACTATTTGCATCATCATCATCATCTAGTAACGATGATAATATCAGTGGTAGCAATGAACACGAAGATGAAGCAGCAATAATGGAGATTGCCGATGCACTAATCTCAACAACTCCATCACCACAACCCACCAATGAAGTCAATGGGTTTGTACAAAAGGCACAACAGGCATGGACCTCCCCTCTCGATGATGATGATGCTGCACCGAATGGTATGCCACTCAATGGTGATTCCATCTCAGCAGGAGGCGGCAACACAAACACCGACATTGATGCCAATATTTACAACGAAGAGGAAGCAAAATATCTAACACTAGCAAAAGAGGCATGGACTGAATTCTTTTCGGATCAAGTATCGCAAGAGGAGTTTTTGAATATGGCTTTGGATGCGTGGAGGGATGCTTCTTTGGTGACGACGTTACAGCAAGATGATGATGATGGTGGGTCATTACAATCTGTTGAAGAAGTACAGTCAGATACTACTAATCGTTTTGTGGAAGAGCAAGAAGTTGAGCCAACAGAAGATGATGAAATAAATGGAGCGCAGTCTGATGATACTGCTCCTGTCGAAACACAAGAAGCTGTTTCGTTAGAAGAAGAAGAAGATAATGCTGAAACAACGACTAATGAGCAGAAGTGGGGTATGCCTGCATTCTTATCTGGATTATTTTCGGGGTCGAAAAAGTCGAGTGATGCTCCTGCAGAAGCGTCATTTGCAGAGGAGAACGATGAAGAGGACATGCCGTATGGGCTCAGGATGAAGGACACTTCATTTGCAGAGGAGAACGACGAAGAGGAATTGCCGTATGGGCTCAGGATGAAGTCTTCTTCGGCATCAGTTCTTCCACCACCGTCGTCATCGTCAGCACCAGCGATGGATGATACTGCAACGACGGAGAAAGGTGGTGATGATGCATTGAATAATAATATCAATAGTATGAAAGCCAAGTCATTGGGAGAGAAGCAAGTGACACCGCCGATCAGTAAGGGCGCTGCACCTACATTGAAGTCGTTGGATAAGAAGCAAATCATGCCGTCGCCGTCGTCAATGAACAAGGGCGTCACGACACCACCAATGAACAAGGGCGTTGTGAAGGGGAAAGAGACCTCTTTCAGCGGTGGCAACAAACTATCTTCAACACCACCGTCGTTCCTCAATAAGGGGGGTACAAAGAAGTTGGGTATTCAAGGAAAGTTTGCACCAAAAAAGCTGGACATTGCGACAAAGAAGAAGCCGCAAGGTAAACGTGGTGGTCTTTCGTTCCTAAAGTCAGATAAATTGTCAAAGGAATACAAGGCTGATAAGAATTTCAATCCGATGAATAAGGGTGTTACTGCTGAAAAGATGAAAGGGTTAAAGATTGGCCAAGTTGGAAAGGCGAAATCAGACGATGATACGGAAGCATCATCAGAAGCCCACAATAAAGCAGATAAGTCGAGGGCTACATCGAACGCTTCTGATTTACCCCCTGCGACAAAACTCATTACCGCCGGCATGACTGCTGAAGAGGCTGAAATAATCAGAAAGAGTAGGTTGTTAACTGAAGAAGAAAAGGCTGCACTTGTTGAAAAAGCTAGTTTGGAAATTACGCCGGTGGCTGTTACCGAAGCTACTGAAGCCAGTCCGAAGGTCACGCCGACGGCAATTATATCAGGCATGACTGTAGAAGAAGCTGAGTGTGCAAGGATGGCAAGATTGGAGATATCCGACAAAATGAAGGAAAAGATGAAGACTGGTGCTGAAAAGAAAGGAGGAGTAAGAAATATGCCACTGAAAACTATACCGCTGAAAGGACCGATACCTATAACACCAAACACTATCAATGTTGTATCAAAAGGTATGCCACTTAAAGGTGGTATCTCAGCTGGAGCAAAGCAACCAAAACAATCTGGTGAAGGACTGCCATTCTTGAAGAAGTCACCAAGCTTCGGATTGGATTCTGCAGCCAAGAAGACTCTGCCACCACTGCAGCTGAAAGAACCCAAAGGAGATTCTGATATAAAGAAGGAGCTGACCCTTCCTCCTCTGGCTAAGACAAGTCTTGGCGATGCCGTTGCAAAGAAAGAATTTCCTCCTCTTCCGACACCACAAAGAGGCGCTGCGCCCATACCGATGAAGGGACCAATAACAAAAGCAGCACCCAGTTTCTCGATGGAGAAGAAGACTCTACCTCCGCTGCCACTGAAAGGAAAGGGAGATGATGCTGGTATGAAGAAGGGAATGGGCTTGCCTCCTTTGGCCAAGAAGAGCTTCGGAGACGGTGCAGCTGCTACTGGTGGTATGAAGAAGGGCTTTCCATCTGCTCCTATGCCAATGAAGGGGCCAATGTCGAAAGCATCCGATGATGAAGGCGGTGCTGATAAATCCAGTGCACTGAAGGGTCTTCCATTGAAGGGAGGAATGGGAACGTCGATGGGCGAGAAACAAGCTGGACTTCCTGGAAAGGGAATGCCATTCATGAAGAAGGCACCAAGCTTCTCGATGGAGAAGAAGACTCTACCTTCGTTGCCAGTGAAAGGAAAGGGAGATGATGCGGGTATGAAGAAGGGAATGGGCTTGCCTCCTTTGGCCAAGAAGAGCTTCGGAGACGGTGGTGCTGCTGCTGGTATGAAGAAGGGCTTTCCATCTGCTCCTATGCCAATGAAGGGGCCAATGTCAAAAGCATCCGATGACGAGGCATCTGACGAATCTGAATCGAGTGCACTGAAGGGTCTTCCACTGAAGGGAGGAATGGGAACGTCGATGGGCGAGAAACAAGCTGGACTTCCTGGAAAGGGAATGCCATTCATGAAGAAGGCACCAAGCTTCTCGATGGAGAAGCAGACTCTACCTTCGTTGTCATTGAAAGGGAAGGGAGATGATGCTGGTATGAAGAAGGGAATGGGCTTGCCTCCTTTGGCCAAGAAGAGCTTCGGAGACGGTGCAGCTGCTGCTGGTATGAAGAAGGGCTTTCCATCTGCTCCTATGACAATGAAGGGGCCAATGTCAAAAGCATCGGATGAAGCATCCGATGATCCGAGTGCACCAAAGGGTCTTCCGACTTCAGATGTTAGCAAAGATCTTCCACTAAAAGGTGGTATTTCGGATACCATCACGGAATCAAAAGTCAAGGCGGCAAAAACAAAAACGAATGCTGTCTTATTATCTCCCGGAACTCCTCTGATTTCCGATGGTATGACTGCTGAAGAGGCTGAGAGAATCAGACTGAGTAGGCTGCAAGCGGAAGGAGAAACAGCTCCAAAACCTGTTGATACAGCTTCAAAACCAGTTGACGAAATAGTCCAACCAGAAGATACGCCGACGGCAATAACAGAAGGCATGACAGCAGAAGAAGCTGAGCGTGCAAGGATAGCAAGAGACACCACCACAATTGACTTGGCAGCACTTCAGTCCAGGATCCAGCAACTTGAATATCCTAAGCCAACTGCAACGCCGCGATCGACTATAAATAGTAAATCTGTGGAGGCAGCTGACTTGGCACTGTTGAAGAAAACCACTGCCCTGTTGGAAACCAAAATCGATAGTGCACTAAGCCACATTGACAAACTTGAATCCAAAATTGAAGGATTGGATGAAGAGAATCTCCAATTGCGTCGAGACAATACGGAACTAAGGGAGGAGCTTGATGACTTGAAACGGACAGTAGCTCTTATAGATTGCCTCAGTGAAGTTGGTCAATGAAGTACTAGCTTGTTAGATGTGATCTAATTGGTACATGAGGGCAATCACTGCGGTTGCAAAAAAACACGTAGCCCAGGTATACACTGACGTTCGTCCCAACACCATTGCTCTTTGGAGGGACGCTCGTCCAACAGTGCTTCTCGGGGTATTTGCAGTCCTTGACAACTGATATAAAGATCAAATTAGGTTTAAATATTTGATCTATTGTTCTTGCTACCGACGAGCAAAGCAGACTTTGCTACAGCTCTTCGTTTACATCAAGCTGCCATAGATGCTACAAAAAGTTCACAGAGGGAGTTGGCAGCAGAATACTATTCCAAAGAAATTAAGCAATCCGTCAAGGACGGACGGCTGAATTGCGTGACGAGTTTTTCTTCTTCCGGCAGAGCTCGAAAGCAGCTTTCTAGGCGACTTACCAATCTGATTTAGCCTCTTTTGTCCAATAGGAAGGAATCCATGTTGCAAAGCGCTGCAGTAAAGTAATCTTTAACAACTGTTCTACGCCAATATTGTACAGGCTGGCGGACTGGTAGAGACATACGATGCGTTAGGTTTGACGCATTGATGAAGCACATGGGATATACCGTAACAAGTAATAGCATCTAATAATAACTAAGTAGTTAATCAGATTTGATATGACTACCTAAAAAGGAACAAGCGTGATAGCAACAGTGATTCTTTCTATGAAACTTCTAAAATCTGACTTCAACGTAATGATGATTCGTCAAGAAATAATGTATGGTAACATAGCAAAAAATAAATCTCTCTTTACCACTGCTCTGATAAATGAGCAGATGTAGCACGGTGGACGTGACGACGATTAGTTTGATATTCTCCATCATCACTGAGAGACCTTGCTCGTGACTGTCTCATGGCATACTCGACGAATAGATATTTACTACCAACCTGTGAAATGCAGACACAATTAGTTAGCGTGTAGTTTTTATGTTAGCTTAGCCTGAGAAAAATCAATCGCAATCGCATCCCTGATGGTATTGGTATAGAATCACATGATACTCACTTCATAATGATTGAGGCGCAAGAGAGCATTGTCGGCGGCACTTTGCAGCTTGAACTTCACAATGGCATAGCATTTTGATACTCCCAAGTCATGATGCATTATAGATGCACTGATTACATCTCCATGCTGAGAGAACAAGTCCCGAAGTTCTTCTTCGGTCATATCAGATGGTAGATGATAGACAAACAGATCCTTGCCTCGGAGAGACTTTGCAGAGTACTCAAGAAGTGGATTGTCGCAGTCAGGGTCGTCAGCATCCGCATAAGGAGCAGGGGGCTGAACGTGGTGTACTTCCTGCGTGGAGGAGTCCGGTTGGCCCGAAGCCGGAGCCGCTTCATTGTAATTATCATTATCAGATGGATAGTGAGGGTGAGGTTCTGAGTATGTTGCCCATGCAAACGAAGGTTGATGCATGGCGATGGAGGTGGACGTCACGCTCACCGGGCTCGGGGATCGGTTATTTTGTTGAACGACAACTGGGGGAAGTGTCGCTTGAAATGTCCAGCCAAGCGTCGAAGCGAAAGTGATTGGCGGAGAGTCAACATAAAGATGCATATTCTCCCCCGCCTCCGCTCCAGCGTCTTGGTCGTCTTGGCTGGCTGCAGTGTTATTCATTTCGTAGCGTTGCTGTTGTATGCCGCTGCTGCGTGCAAGTATTTATGATGCTGCGGGTCGGGAGAGAGTTGGCAAGTTAATTAAGATACGGGACGTGTCAGAAAATCTGTGGCTGCGCTTTGTTCGCGCGACTGTCCAAGTAGCACGGGGGTGCGTGTCATGCATGAAACGGCACACACATAAGTAATATGACGGCGACGTTCGTCTGCGAGTATCATCTCGTCATTACAAAGGTGGTTTCGTTAGTATTAGGTGTATTAGGAGACAGGGCCGGTCAGAACTGGTAGTTCCTCGTCACAAGATCATCGTCTCTCATTTCGAGACGGCAAGATACGGTTTAACCCTTTTGTTTTCATCGACACGTCACTCTACCACTACTTCTCCGCCGCAACATGAACTTTCATTCAGATTCAGAAAGTAGAAGTTCCCAATCCAAGTCGGAAGAAGATCATCACTTGAGATGTGTAAGTAAACGTTTGAGTAAAAAAATCTGGAGGAAAGGCTCTCTATGAACGGGAATCTTTCAACAGTGCTTTCAGTCGGCCAAGGCAGAATAGTATCGGATTCGTTCTTATACTTACCTTAAAGCCCCTCTTAGCACAGAGGAAGAGACGTCTTTTATGTCATACAATTCTTGGATTTTATCTACATCATTGAGAGATTAAGTACTTTTACTCCAGGGTGAGCCTATATGAAAGCAAGTCTCTTCGTCAATCACATTCAAACACAATATGTCCTTATTAGGTAGATATGTCTAATGTGATTAACTTAGTTATTATTATCACATTCATACACAATATGTTATGTATGCATGCCTTTTGGCAGGCAAAGCTACTTGGTACTGCTTATTAATCATCAAGCTTTGTGCACATGAGATACGGGATGACATTTTGAATCACGACGGTCGCACAACAAAGGTTACGTTGCTCTTGCCTGAAACTCCATTCGTTATCGATCTTGAGGGTCTCTGACAAGTTCTCCTCGAGGGAGATAGTAGAAGAGGTGGCGTTGGCCTTCTCATTTTTTCTTTCCTCTTCTGCTTCAACTATTTTGGTCCCCCAAACAGCGAGTTCAAGGATGGTCATGCACTCCTTCAATAGTGCATAGTGCTCGACTTTGTAGCGCTCTATGCTGTTGAGGACTGATTGAATCCATTCCTGAATTACTGTAGTCTTATCCACCTCCCGCAAGTTGGTAAGGGGGAGATCTCGATTAATCCGGTTGATCTCATCTTTTGCGGCGTTCCTCCACTCTTCGAGGTGCAGTGATGATACAAACTCATGTACGCCACCAATCAGATCAATTCTCACAAGTCTCCTACAACTCATAAACGCTCCATCTTGGATCATGCCTCCTTTCAATGGCATCGATACTCGTGTGAGAGATTGACAACCAGCGAATGCAAATCCCTCCACAACTTCAAGCCCTAATGGCAGGTCCAACTCTGTGACCGCACAATCTTGAAAGGCACGGAGTCCAATCATGAGAACATTAGGCATCTTGATATTTCCCAGAGAGTTGCATTGGTCAAATGCACTCTCACCGATGGTTTCCAAGTCTTTACCGAACTCCACACTAGACAGTGCCCAGCACGCGTAGAACGCCGAGTATTCGACGTTCTTGACTTCCAGCATCACCATACGTCTTAAAGATCCGCACAGACAGAATGCATGATTCTCAATTGTGTCAACAAAGTTATGAAGATATATATCGAGGAGGCGGTCGTTTCTTTCAAAGGCAGAGGCGCTTATGGATCTGACACTAGGGTGTACAAGCGCGTAAGGGACTAATGGGCTCGCCCTCCAGGTAGATGAAGATGCGTGGTGATATCATGTATTCGTTTTTTTTTGCCAGTAATGACGACAACCCACCGTTCACGTTGTGCACTACAATACAACGTGAGTGTATCGAGAGAAGGGAAACGCCGCCCGTGAGTAATAAGTAAGTACGTTAGGCCTTGTCGGCGATCTCGAGGTAGAGAGTCAGCTGTTAGCCTGGTGAACTTCCGCCGGACTTCGGGAACTTTACGTCGGAAAGTGCCGTGCACTCTCGCTCACTGGGACAGGGAGTGACGTTTGTTTGCAAGAGAAGGGGGTTCGGTTATGGCGATATCTTTTTCTTCGTGTTCGTGATTCGTCGTGTATCATCTCGTACGCCTTCAAGTTAAGCCGGTGTGGATGGGGAGAAAGAGAAAGCCAAGGTGAAGTGAGGAACAGCAGCCAAAAGATTGTATTTCAGTCTGTCCAGAATTTAGAATGGACAGGCCGTTACTTGAACGAGGAACTTATACAAGATTTGGCTGGAAGAAAGAAATGAGCCAACAAGCTTACAATCTTAATTGTTAGCAAATTCATCGGTCAGGCCTCCGGCGACAGTACCAACTGACGAAGTTGATCATCCTTTGAGTTACTGATCTCTGGAGCACTGATGTCGGGTCGATTATAGAATCCCTGCTACTTTTTTGGGCGTCACTGGGTTCTTTCTCTTATTTTTCTTTCTCTCTCTGATCTGCTTTGGCTTAAAATTGCCCTCCTGCATCCGGGGAGGGACCGGGAACTACTTTACCGCCTGTCTTTGGACATGGTTCCCGTTGCCAGCAGTTAAACTACATGCAACCGTTCTTCTAACGGGAGCTCTCGAGGGGGGTTAAAACGGGTCTGAACGGGTCAGCATGGTGTTGCATGTGTTTGGTGAATACGGTGGAATGGAGGCGGTCGTTAAGCAGGACCTGCAGGCACACCGTGGTTTATCTTCTGATAACTCTGACAAACTTAATATTTATATAACTCAGACAAACTAAGTTGGGTAGCCACAATATCAGTTGCCGTGGTCGCTTTGGGGCTCTTTTGGTGGGGGTTGATGATAAAAGGAATTGTCATGATATCCTCTATCAAATGGTTCGTGGGGTTTCACAACACGAGAGGGAATACTCTTTTCCTGCTGAAGTAAGAGTAGCAAAGCAACAATCTATGCAACAGTTGGCTTTGGGGTGCGCTGTGGGGGGTTCACTTTGTGTTATTAACCACCGTGTATGTGTGTATTAATACACTTCTGTATGGGCCGCCGAACTGATGAGTATGTACTATTTTATCATCAGCTACGCCGGGGAATACTATTACTTCTTCGGATGGAGAGCTTGAGAAGCGAGTACAAGCATGCTTTGGCCGTCGCTTTGAGTGAATTTGACGGGGGGTTTGATGGCATTAGATGATATGTTGTTATTACACAACAACATGATTTCTATATCATTTGGTGTTCGTTGATTTCACAACATGAAGGAATACTCTTGTACTTGATATTAAGAGTATCAAAGCGACATCTATGCTTGAGATGATAGCAGTTGGCACGGTGTGTTGATATTTATTGTCATCACCTCCATGCAGTCCACGGATGAGTGGTGTGCACGTTTATTATACACTTGCAAATCTATCACGTCGGAGAAAATACTATCAACGTCATCGTGTGAGAGCTAATGCTCTTCGTGTTGAGATGGGGTTTACGTAGTGCTGCATAGGGTAGCCTCAGCATGGCCGGACTCGCTGCTGGGGAAGACAAGACGAGTTTGTTCTTCCGAATGAATATTATGATTCTAAGAGCGGAATGTGTTTACCCTCAAGAGCCCTTTCCCTCCTCTGCGCATGTCTTCCTTGAATGCTGCATGGGGGATAAATTCTACAAAGGGGAGTTCTGGGGGTGCCATGTTTTACTTTTCATCATGGACTGAATATATTTGAGAGTATCAAATCAGACAGTTGGATGCTGTTTTGGATAATGTTGAGGGGGGTTGCGTGAGACATAACTCTCGCATTCGAGGACGTGGATGGGCAGACATATCCCATCTGCGCCTCGGGAATACTCTCATCATGGTGCCATGTTTTACTTTTCATCATGGACTGAATATATTTGAGAGTATCAAATCAGACAGTTGGATGCTGTTTTGGATAATGTTGAGGGGGGTTGCGTGAGACATAACTCTCGCATTCGAGGACGTGGATGGGCAGACATATCCCATCTGCGCCTCGGGAATACTCTCATCATTCTAGAGAAGGTAGATGTAATCGGACTGAAGAGCTTGGCTCTTCTGCCTGAATACTTCTTCACTCTTTGCTGAATGCGTCCTACACGACTATGTTGTTGTACTGAGTAGATGCAATGCTGGAGAGCATCAAATATTACATGATTTGTACTGGATGATTCTGCTCTGTGGTGTTTTGTCAATGAAGGATGTATTCGCTGTTGGTTTGCTCTTTCCTCGCATGCAGTCTTGGTCTTCGGTTGAGCGCATGGAGGACGTTTGGACAAGTACACAATCGGATCCACCACTGCACGTCCCCATCTCTATTGATGAAATTTTACATCGTGGTTGTCTGCGATGTTTCGAGAAGCGAGTACACGCATGCTTTGGGGCATTATTTGGGGGGGGGGACAAGTAGGATCTACTTTGTGATCCTTAGGTATCGGTGCCGTCGACGACGATGCACCGATGGATATACTTCCAGAAATTGAAGAGGAAGTACCAAAGCTTGTCAGTACATTCAGGAATCCTCACTTCCGATGATTCGGTAGAGACGTGATGGATTGGATCACTATGATACACAGAGGTAGACCTTGGGCTCTGTTTTCTGGTGTGGTCCTGCGGGCTAGGAGAGGTGAAACAACTTGGTTGTTTTTCTCATTGAGGTTGTCATTCGGGATGATTGGATCATCTGGATGATATTGTTATCAGAATTAGATGGAACTCTAATTCTCAAAAGACTTGGGGATGTGACACACCGAGTCGAAATCTATGGGGGTTTCAGTCTTCCACCATGCACTCCGTCGACGTCGGGCGGATGTAGATTTCAACAGGGGATTGCAGACACTTCAGCAATTCCTTCAGTGATGTCACGTCAGATCAATTTTTACTCTGGGGTTTGGTCGAGTAACAAATTCAATACCAGAAATGAACATTTCAGACTCGTTGGAGTTATTATGTCTTCGACTCAGTGAGCTCGAATAATTTAGATTCGACACTGAGACACAACACTACGCTGCACTGGACTCATCGCCAATGCGGTGTTTTTGTAGTGCTATTTCCTACGCTCGTGGAGACTGTGGAGCCGAGCACAGCCGGGGTTGAGCAAAGCAACTAGTAGGAATGGCATTACGCCGCCAGATGTTATTACATACTGCTTATTACATCTGGGAGAACTTGGTGGGGGAAGTTTCAGAAGCGGTTCTGAAAATGGTCTGTCGTTAATACCTGTTGCAGCGGCAATCGGAGACTCTATGAATCGGAGATTCTAGGTCCTCGGTTATAAAGTTCTGCCCCCCAGTAATTCATTGTTCCTACTCAACGGGCGAAAGCATTGAGTCAACGGGCGAAAGCAAAGTACAGATCTATATATAGACATGCGTTGCTTCGTCTCGGGGAACGAGTCTGGCTGGGGCTCAGATCCGCTTTTCGGGTATCTCTTCCAGGATTCGGCAAATCCCTTCTACGAATATTTGATTACTTCAAGATTAGGAAATCGAGCTGGGCGATTCCCCCATTATAGTTGTCAGAGTTATCGCTGGTTGCTGCGATGCTCTGCGGTTCATGCTCCGAGAGACATCTCTCGGTTCACGTTCTTTAGTTTCACTTAAGGTTATTGGATGTTACTTTATTCTATCCTGTCCCACTTCAACTTGACTTGATCGCACAACGATGACACACCATCTCGTACGCCTTCAAGTTAAGCCGGTGTGATGGGGAGAAAGAGAAAGCCAAGGTGAAGTGAGGAACAGCAGCCAAAAGATTGTATTTCAGTCTGTCCAGAATTTAGAATGGACAGGCCGTTACTTGAACGAGGAACTTATACAAGATTTGGCTGGAAGAAAGAAATGAGCCAACAAGCTTACAATCTTAATTGTTAGCAAATTCATCGGTCAGGCCTCCGGCGACAGTACCAACTGACGAAGTTGATCATCCTTAGAGTTACTGATCTCTGGAGCACTGAATTTTTCCCCACCCTCCCCTCCCTTTATTTTGTGGTTAGTTTAAGGTTTTCAGAAGCGGTTCTGAAAATGGTCTGTCGTTAATACCTGTTGCAGCGGCAATCGGAGACTCTATGAATCGGAGATTCTAGGTCCTCGGTTATAAAGTTCTGCCCCCCAGTAATTCATTGTTCCTACTCAACGGGCGAAAGCATTGAGTCAACGGGCGAAAGCAAAGTACAGATCTATATATAGACATGCGTTGCTTCGTCTCGGGGAACGAGTCTGGCTGGGGCTCAGATCCGCTTTTCGGGTATCTCTTCCAGGATTCGGCAAATCCCTTCTACGAATATTTGATTACTTCAAGATTAGGAAATCGAGCTGGGCGATTCCCCCATTATAGTTGTCAGAGTTATCGCTGGTTGCTGCGATGCTCTGCGGTTCATGCTCCGAGAGACATCTCTCGGTTCACGTTCTTTAGTTTCACTTAAGGTTATTGGATGTTACTTTATTCTATCCTGTCCCACTTCAACTTGACTTGATCGCACAACGATGACACACCTTGCGGTCTAGGTTCGAGAGTATGTAAATCACCTCATGAGAAAGAAAGGGTGACACCATCCATCCACCTCTGAATTTGGAAATAAGTAATGTAATGACGAGATAGATAGCAGCTTTGTTTATTAAGCTATCTATTTCATATGTTCGACGCCGACATATGTATTACTGAGGAACCTCGCCGTCAGGGAGTACCGGTTCAGCAAAAAGCCTGAGGAGATGGATGGAGCGATCATTTAGCAAGTAGCGAACAACACACAGCCAGGCTGCTGACAGAGCCTGACTTGACAGCCACAAATCCACATGGCGAGGTCCTCCGCCCATCATCATAATTAGTTTACGAAAGTGCTGCAACACTTGCGAAATGGACACTACACCCTGGAACACCACCACCAAGACGCAGCAGGATCAAGGGAGAACGGGGGGCATTATTATGGCTCAAATGTCCCCTATGTCGACTCTCTTTCAGCTATCCTTGCCTCAGCTTCGGGGCTTATCATTAATCAGGCTTTTCAGGCGCCCATTCAGCCTACAATCATCGTTCAATATGCCCGAGCTCCAAGTCCACAGCCCACCTCCGTGGCAATGATGCCCTCATCGTTTGCATTGGGAAGATCAGAGCCCTCGGCGTCGGGCCAACCCCAATCCTACACGCCCGAGCCCGGCCACACAGTTGATGGATTTATGCCACAGGCAAATCATTTGCAGCCCTCTGTTTTACCTCCCTATACGCAACATCAACCTGTGCAGGAGACTCTCCATTACCCCTGTGTGTATTACCCCTCTGCGCAAGTCCAACTGCAAGTGCCAGCGTTTTCGCATGGCTCTTCCCGCAGGGAAATAAATCATCAACCAAGTCCTGAACCTGACTCTTCTCCTCGTGGGTGCTCTGCAGAGCCACGAGGCAAGAGCAAGGAGCTTTTTGTCCGTCATCTACTATTCAATATGACGGAAGAAGAACTCCGGGGCTTGTTCTCTCAGAATGGAGTTGTAACCAGAGCCTCAATCGCTCTTCATCCGCTGTCAGGACAGCCATGCTACGCATTTGTAAAGTTCAAGCTGCAAAGTGCTGCTGACAATGCAATCATGCGCCTCAATAAATTCCCAGTGAGTATCATGTGATTCGTATTTAAGGAATATGATTGAATTTGTACATCGCACTAAGTGACCGTGTTTTCTTTCTTCACTCAGATTCGGGGCAAGCTGCTTCAAGTCGATTACGCCAAGAACAAGAAGCAGTCTCGTGGAAGGTCTGAAGAAGAATGCCAAACCACCCATCGTCATCGTCAGGGGGGCCGTCATGCTACATCTGGTCCTTTCTAAAGAAGACAGCAAAGAGAATAATATTTTCTTGCTATGCTACTCCTCTTGCCAACCTACTGCTGCTATGCCACTCTTGCTATTAATGCATTATCGTGAAGAACGATGCGAGATCTATCAGATCATTTCATCGTTTCACGCGCCTACAAATTGTCCGAAGATTCATTCCTTCCCTGCAGATGGAATCACTTTGCTATCATATTATACATAGAACACACGTAGATCAAATACAATCTCTCACCAAGAGCTAGCGAGCTCAAGCTCAATTGACTTTCAATTGACTCATGTTCACATAAATTGCTAATTAATCTACAATATTTTCATCCCACGTACCATACGACATGTTACAACAGCTTAATTAGCTTCATAATTGATACGCATGTTCATAGGTGCATGTTGAAGAAGTCCCATCCCTATCATAAAAGGTTCTAACGTCGTCATGGTCACTGCTGGATCGGGACCATAATAACTTATTGTACAAGCTGAGCAGTACTTGCATGTCAGCAAGCGTCGTCTATGAGATAGGAAGCACAATTGCGGAAGTCAACGACACCTCCAATCCGTGCTAGTAGTATCATCATATCATTATTCTACGGCGGTTTTAAAGGCTCATTACTTGTGCAATTCGAGCAATTGATACGGAACTATTGGACGAAGGTTGGAAGCACTTGGGATGCTGAAGGGATTGAAAAAGTTTGTCAACATTGAGAAACGGCGATTGGGTGCGAGTATATCAGTCGATTTTGCTGATTCAGATTGTATCAAGCAGCGATGGTAATATTATTTGACGCAGCTCCAGTTAGTAGAGGCTAACATTCTTCTGGGACTCCTGGGACTTTACAGATAGAAAGCCTTTTCCCATTTACGCATAGTTTCATACACAATCGACAAGGGCTCCACTTTGGAAAATTTCGTCTTGGTGCACTTTGGTGGCGTGCTTTTGCACAGCTTCAAGTATGTTTGGCAAGATCTTCACATCAATGTCACCAAAATGCTGAACATTGGACATCGTTTCATTTCTGGAAGAAAGAATGGAGTAAATTTTCCTGCCTCTGTTGATCTGCCCCTGGTCGTGCGAGTTGTCAGCGATGGTATTCCATCTTACTTGAACATTGCAATTATGATTCGAATCAGCAGCTGCATTCAGGCTGCTTTCATCGCACAATACAAGGCGCAAACATTCAGCACCAACTTCGGTTATACTGTTGTCGTAGATGTAGAGATTTCTCAATGTCGAGTTACTTCTGAGAGCGTTTGCAATCAACGCAGCGTCACGGTCATTCAAATCATTGTCTCTGAGATTGAGTCCTCTCATCCGTGGATTTGTCGCTATGAAATCTGACAATAACATGCCCACAGCAGAGGTGATATTACAAGAGGTCATGTCCAGCTTCTCTAATTTCAAGCCATCAATTGAAAGAAGAGAAGTTAGCATTTCATCTCCGATGCCAGGTTCAAAGCTATTGAAAAGAGAAAGTTCCAATATGGTATGAGTGTGCACAGCAGAGCAAAGCTTTTCGATATGATCTCTACCAATCCGGTTCCTATCAATTTCGAGCTTTCGCAGATGTTTGTTACTTTCTACTATATCAAGGATAGCCTCTACGCTCATTCCTAACGGTGCACCATTTCCAAAGTCATTGTTCGTAAAAGACATGTTTTGAAAGGGTTTACCAATCAATGCCTCTTTGATCAGCATCATTGCGTCAAGGTTCAGTTGGACGAAGTAAAACAAAAAACGACTTTCAAAGTTGTCAGGCAACAAGTTTATTGCAGGGGTAAACTGCTCCAAAGCCGCGGCAAATTCCTTCCAGTGTGGAAGCAATGCATTGTTAACTGCGACACTAAATTGATTGTCGGCATCATCCAAATCCAAATAGACGCCCCTTATGTTGCCGTTCCTGTTATTTGGGAATTCTCCTCGTCTCATTTTTTTGGTCACGTCTCTCACTGCTTCAGCAGTACGTGCAATATATTCAGCTTCTTCATCTTCAAAGTAAGCACGAAATGCTGGATCATCCTCTGGAATAGGAGGAGCAGAGTATTCCCAGCTTTGATTTTTCACGAGCATTTCATTGTATTCATGAAACTTCAGCGATCTGTCAACTTTCACATCTACCGCATCGACTTTGGTCTCCAATTTGTTTCCAAGGGAGCTGCACTTTTGCTCCAAATGGAGGTATAAAGAATCGAATTTCCTATCAATGTGCTCCTTTGTTGATTGCGATGTCGTCTCCAACATATTTTCAAGAGAGCTGCACTTTGCCTCCAATCGTTCACACCGGCTCTCTAAGCTGCTCACGGCGGCTAGCTTCTCCTCAATCCCCACCATTAACTTATTCATTTGAGAAAGAGATTGATGAATAAATTGTTCATTATTGGGCGGTCCTGACGATGCAGCATCACCTCGCCCTAAAAAATACCCAAACCATGACGACATGAAGCTGCCGCCGTCTTTGTTGCTGTCTGTGTCCACATCATGTGCTCCTCCATCCGTCGTGGCCCGGCCATCATTTGCTTTGCGCTTCTTCGTAGGGCTACTTTTATTGTCGTTCATGGTGTGCACTGGTGTTTAGCTCTGTCGGTGAAACTACGAGATGACATCAACATGCAAGTGTGGCGTGGAGTGTGGTGTGGTCTCGAGTCTCGAGTCTCGGGAGACTGGGACTCCCATTTGTCAGGATCATCATCTACTTATGTAGCCAAACGAAAGAAACCCCAGCAGCATGGCATGCAATACAGATTGAAATGGACTGATGGTATGACTGCTGAAAAGGCTGGGATAATCAAAGTGATGAGATTGCAAGCGGATGAAGAAAGTTCTTCAAAAAAACCTATCGATATGCAGTCAAATCTGAAGATATTCCGACGAAAATAACAGAAGGCATGGCAGCAGAAGAAGCTGAGCTGCAAGGATTGCAAGAGGCACCACCGGAATTGACTTGGCTGCACTTCAGTCCAGAATTCGGCAACTTGATCTTACACCAACAACAACGCCGCTACTTACTCTAAAGAGTGAATTTACGGAGAGGAGCAGGGTTGAGACAAAGAACTTGTATATATATAATCGAGACAAAGAGCTTCGTGAGTTAAATGGGTGGTTGCTCTTCTAGACTGCCTCGGTGAAGGTGAAGTCAGTTAGTGTAACCTATACATAGTACTCTACTTATGCTCAACTGGCTTGTCAGAGTGATCCACTTGGTACACTGTGACTTGAGACAATCACATTCAATGCCAATGTGGTTGAGGTTGGAAAAGATCACGTGTTGTATTGTAGCATTGCTAGAGAGGGACGCCTCGTGGTATTTGCAGTCCTTTGACAACTGATAGATGCAAAGATCAGATAAGCCTTGAATATTTGTCTACAGCTTCAGATAGTAGCGAGTCCAAAGCTAGGCTCTGTTCTATTTTATATACTTAAACAAGGTTCGACCCTGTAACTGTAAAGTAGAATAAATTGTGGTGCCTGATGGAACTAACTGTGAGATCCAATGCTGCAAGAGTGAGCTTTAATGTCTACCCAAAACGAAGCATTTGACTGAGAACAAGTAATTGGAATAAGGTTGTTTGATTGGCCATCTCGTAGGAGCAACAACCAAGATTGATTGAGGCAACACGGAAGAAACGTTTGGGTTGCGATGCTCACAGATCACTTCTTTTGTGTTTTGTGACATGACGGCTGTCACTTTTCTCGCTTCAACCATACTTCCACCTCAACTTTCATTCCATCAAAGTCCATCAAAGCTCAAAGATCACACGCATCTTCCTCCATGCCGACGGCCTGCTAGCCTACAGCGTAGCACTCAACAATAATGGCATTCACTCACCACTACAATACAAACTGCCAACTGCGGCGGCGGCCCTCTTCTCTACTGGCCATCATTGTCATCCTACTACACACTCCATTAGTATGGACATGGACCACTAGCGATGTTGTGTCATCATCGATATCTTCACGCGTCCACTCGACAGCAGCCGAAGCAGCAGAGGATAGCAACATTGGAGGAAATAGTATTGCCACGAAAGGATAGATTGACGATATTGCAAGAGAGCAGTAATGAGAGTGGTGGTGAGCAGCAGACGCAGCGTCGATGGAATAGATTAAAGTTTCGAAGGAGGAGACGAGATGATGCCACTCAACTATTTGCATCAACTAGTGATGATGATGGTGATGACGTTGTCAGCGATGACAATGAGGAGAGCAGCAATGAGAACGAAGCAGATAATGCACCAACTGAAGTCAATGAATTCGTACAAAAGGCTCAACAGGCATGGACCTCCCCTCCACAATCATCTTCATCGATTCCACCACCCAAAATTAACATGAACAAATTGAACAAGACAGGTGCTCGTGAATCACTCCTCAATTCTTACAAAGGAGTGTCCAAAGGCGGCGGTACTTCAATAGGCAACAAAGGAGACGCCACTTCAATTGGCAAGGGGATGCCACCACCACCTCTACCATTAAAAGGAGCACCAATCAGCAAGGGTATGCCATCACCACCAAAAGGAATGCCATCATCATCTCCATTATTTTCAGCAGGAATGCCAACAGGAATGCCAAAGAAGACAATAATGGCAGCCAAAAGCTATGGCAAGAGTGGGGCCAAGAAGTGGGGTAAAGGTATTGTTAGCAAGGGAAGTGGTAGCATGGGGAGTTTTAGTGATAGTATTGGTAGCAAGGGTAGTGGCAGTGTTAGTGGCGGTATATCTCCTCCACCAATGAGAGGTGCCGCTAAAACTGGTATACCATCACCACCACCAATCATGAAGGGAGCCACCACTAAAACTGGTATACCACCACCACCACCAATAATGAAGGGAGCAATTTCAAAGGGGACAGAACAATCATCACCTCAACCACCACAGCAACTACCACCAAAAGTTGCAAAATCTCCATCATTATTTTTGAAAGAATTTGCCAAGAGTAATGCACCGCCATTCATGCCAAAACAAGAAGGGGGTACTGTCAATACCAACACAAATGACGGTAGCAGCATCAGTAGTAGTAGCAGTGGCTCAGATACTGACAATGATGGCAGCAGCAATAATCACAACGAGGAAGCCAAGTATCTAACTGTAGCAAAAGAAGCATGGTCGAAATTCTTTTCTAGTCAAGTGTCTCAAGAGGATTATGTGACCATGGCTTTGGATGCTTGGAGGGATGCTTCAATGGTGAAATCACACGATGCTGATAATGCTGTGGTTACGTCTCAAAAAGAGGATGGGGCACAGTCGAACACTCCTTCTTCCGGGGTAAAGGAAGAGAATGACGTCGACACATCATCAACTGATAAGAAGGAGGGGGCAATAGACGCAGGTGCCTCATTCTTTTCTGGATTGAAAAATTCATTGTTTCCGGGGTCGAACAAGTCGAGTAGTGATGCTCCTGCTACTCTGACAAAAGGAGGGGACAGTTCCGCAATATCAGAGAAGAAGAACGAAGAGGATGTTCCTTATGGACTTAGGGCAAAGTCCTCTTCGTCTGATTCAGCATCACCACCACTAGCGTCGTCGTCGTCAGCAGCACCGATTGAAAATTCGCCAGCAGCAAAAAACGGGAGGTAATAGTGACTCATTGAAGAATTTTATCAATAGTGTCAAGAAGAAGGGCAAGTCGTTGGGGGAGAAGCAGATTACTCCGCCGCCTCTGATGAAGAAGGGGTTCACGCCACCGATGAAGTCGTTGGGGGAGAAGCAAATCACTCCGCCGCCTCTAATGAAACAAGGGAGTTGCCCCACCGATGAAGTCGTTGGGGGAGAAGCAAACCACGCCACCGCTAATGAAGAAGGGGTTCACGCCACCAACAAAGTCGTTGGGGGAGAAGCAAATCAGTCTTCCGCCGTTATCAATCAAAAAGGGTATTGCACCACCAAAGCAGTTGGACGCCACAGCGAAGAAGAATTGGCAAGGAAACCGTGGTGGTCTGTCGTTCCTGAAATCAGACAAATTGTCGAAGGAATACAAGGCTGATAAGAATTACAATCCGATGAATAAGGCTGTAACTGTGGAGAAGATAAAGGGTATCGTGAAGGGGGAGGAGACTTCTATAAGCGGTGGCAAAGAACTATCTTCAACGCCACCGCCATCACTCGATAAGGGAGGTGTAAAGTTGGGAATTCAAGGAAAGTTTGCACCAAAAAAGTTGGACAGCGCAGCGAAGAAGAATTGGCAGGGCAATCGAGGTGGTCTGTCATTCCTGAAATCTGACAAATTGTCTAAGGAATACAAGGCAGATCAGAATTACAATCCGATGAATAAAGCAGTTACTGTCGAGAAGATTAAGGGGTTAAAGATTGGTCAGACCGGCAAGGCGAAATCAGATGATGATACGGAAGCATCATCAGAAGATGGCGAGGAAGAGCTGGAAGAATCAGAAGATGACGAGGAAGAGCCGGAAGAGACAACGTTATTTTCGACTCCAGAATTATCCTCCGCCCCACTGGATGAGACAGCAGTGGAAAAAGATGAAGCGAGTAAGATCGAAAGATGGAACAAGGAGTCATTCAAACCAACGCTTAAGGGATCTGAATCTGCACCTATCACTAATACCGATGCCGACGTAGAATCAGAATTACCGGAGGGCAAAACTACCACCATATCAATAACAGATCAGGGTGGAACTGATGTGGTCAATCCTGGCCGAGCATTCATACCAGCTCCCAAGGCCACAGAGGAAAAGGCGGGTATTGGTGGCGGTGTGAAGTTTGCTGTGAAGTTTGGCACTACAAAACTTGGTATGAAGGGTGGGATGCCTCTCAAGGGCGGTTCCAAAACAATCGGTGGCAGTGCCAAACTATTAGCATCAAAGAGTGGAATGTTAAAGGGATCGATAGGTGCAAAGAAATTTGGCTCTCCAAGTATTGGTGGACTTCTGAATAAGGGAAATTCGAAGAAAATTGATTTCTCTCTACTGAAGAAGGGAGGAATATCCAAAGGATCCAAACTCCCCTTTCAGAAATCTGGAGGTGTTGCCGCAGATGTCAAAAGTACCCCAAAATATGAGGGGCTTGAAGAGTAAGGGAGCCCCTTTGCAACCTAATAATGTTCTGAGTCCAAATGATACGTCGAAAGTCTTCATTACCTAGTGCGACGGGTAAGGCCAATCCTCCACTTTCCATCAATAAGTCTTCAACGCCAAAGCTTTCTATGCCTCCAAAGACTGCACAAACAAAAGCGGTGGAAGCGAAGAAAGCAGCATCAGAGGGGACACCTGACAAGACTAATACTTCAGGAGGCAGATCAAATACTGCTGCTCCTCCCCCCGCAACGAAACTAATATCCGACGGCATGACCGCTGAAGAGGCGGAGAAAATCAGAATGAGCAGATTCAAAACGGGCGAAGAAAGATGGGGGAGAGGCTTCAACACCTCTTGACAAAACAGCTAGTAAACAGGACACGCCGACACACATTACAGAAGACATGACAGCAGAAGAAGCAGAGCGTGTAAGGAAGGCAAGATTAGAAATAGCTGATTCAATGAAAGTCAAACTAGAGACTAGAAAGAAAACGGAAGAAGCAGATATACAAACGCCGAAGTCTACAACCTCGAACGATCTGAATGCTGTATCAAAAGGTCTTCCTCTCAAGGGTGGAATGTCGTTGGGCGAAGAAACAACCCACACCATCTAAAACAGAAATGCCCTTCTTCGCCAAGAAGAGCTTGGGAGATAATGCTGCTGATGCTGGTGGTATGAAGAAGGGCTTTCCATCTGCACCTATGCCAATGAAGGGGCCAATGTCAAAAGCATCCGATAATGACGAAGCATCTGATGAATCTGAATCGAGTGCACCGAAGGGTCTTCCACTGAAGGGAGGAATGGGAATGTCAATGGGCGAGAAACAAGCTGGACTTCCTGGAAAGGGAATGCCATTCATGAAGAAGGCACCAAGCTTCTCGATGGAGAAGAAGACTCTACCTCCGCTGCCACTGAAAGGGAAGGGAGATGATGCTGGTATGAAGAAGGGAATGGGCTTGCCTCCTTTGGCCAAGAAGAGCTTCGGAGACGGTGCTGCTGCTGGTGATATGAAGAAGGGCTTTCCATCTACTCCTATGCCAATGAAGGGGCCAATGTCAAAAGCATCCGATGACGAGGCATCTGACGAATCCAGTGCACCGAAGGGTCTTCCGCTGAAGGGAGGAATGGGAATGTCAATGGGCGAGAAACAAGCTGGACTTCCTGGAAAGGGAATGCCATTCATGAAGAAGGCACCAAGCTTCTCGATGGAGAAGAAGACTCTACCTCCGCTGCCACTGAAAGGGAAGGGAGATGATGCTGGTATGAAGAAGGGAATGGGCTTGCCTCCTTTGGCCAAGAAGAGCTTCGGAGACGGTGCTGCTGCTGGTGGTATGAAGAAGGGCTTTCCATCTGCTCCTATGCCAATGAAGGGGCCAATGTCAAAAGCATCCGATGACGAGGCATCTGACGAATCCAGTGCACCGAAGGGTCTTCCGCTGAAGGGAGGAATGGGAATGTCAATGGGCGAGAAACAAGCTGGACTTCCTGGAAAGGGAATGCCATTCATGAAGAAGGCACCAAGCTTCTCGATGGAGAAGAAGACTCTACCTCCGCTGCCACTGAAAGGGAAGGGAGATGATGCGGGTATGAAAAAGGGAATGGGCTTGCCTCCTTTGGTCAAGAAGAGCTTCGGAGACGGTGCTGCTGCTGGTGGTATGAAGAAGGGCTTTCCATCTGCTCCTATGCCAATGAAGGGGCCAATGTCAAAAGCATCCGATGACGAGGCATCAGATGAATCTGAATCGAGTGCACCGAAGGGTCTTCCGCTGAAGGGAGGAATGGGAATGTCAATGGGCGAGAAACAAGCTGGACTTCCTGGAAAGGGAATGCCATTCATGAAGAAGGCACCAAGCTTCTCGATGGAGAAGAAGACTCTACCTCCGCTGCCACTGAAAGGGAAGGGAGATGATGCGGGTATGAAGAAGGGAATGGGCTTGCCTCCTTTGGCCAAGAAGAGCTTCGGAGACGGTGCTGCTGCTGGTGGTATGAAGAAGGGCTTTCCATCTGCTCCTATGCCAATGAAGGGGCCAATGTCAAAAGCATCCGATGACGAGGCATCTGACGAATCCAGTGCACCGAAGGGTCTTCCGCTGAAGGGAGGAATGGGAATGTCAATGGGCGAGAAACAAGCTGGACTTCCTGGAAAGGGAATGCCATTCATGAAGAAGGCACCAAGCTTCTCGATGGAGAAGAAGACTCTACCTCCGCTGCCACTGAAAGGGAAGGGAGATGATGCGGGTATGAAGAAGGGAATGGGCTTGCCTCCTTTGGCCAAGAAGAGCTTCGGAGACGGTGCTGCTGCTGGTGGTATGAAGAAGGGCTTTCCATCTGCTCCTATGCCAATGAAGGGGCCAATGTCAAAAGCATCCGATGACGAGGCATCTGACGAATCCAGTGCACCGAAGGGTCTTCCGCTGAAGGGAGGAATGGGAATGTCAATGGGCGAGAAACAAGCTGGACTTTCCTGGAAAGGGAATTCCATTCATGAAGAAGGCACCCAAGCTTCTCGATGGAGAAGAAGACTTCTACCTCCGCTGTCCACTGAAAGGGAAGGGAGATGAATGCTGGTATTGAAGAAGGGAATGGGCTTTGCCACTCCTTTGGCCAAGAAGAGCTTCGAGACCGGTGCTGCTGCGCTGGTGATATGAAGAAGGGCTTTTCCATTCTACTCCTATGCCAATGAAGGTGGCCAAGTCAAAATGCATCCGATGACGAGGCATCTGACGAATCCAGTGCACCGAAGGGTCCCTTCCGCTTGAAGGGGAGGAATGCGAATGTCCTAATGGGGCAGAGAAAACAAGCTGGACTTCTCCTGGAAAGGGAATGCCATTTCATGAGAAGGCCCACCAAGCTTCTCCCGATGGAGAAGAAGACTCTACCCTCGCCGCTGCCAGCTGAAAGGGAAGGGAGATGATGCTGGTATGAAGAAGGGAATGGGCTGTGTCGCCTCCTTTGGCCAAGAAGAGACTTTCAGGAGACGGTGCTGCTGTGCTTGGTGTATGAAGACAGGGCTTTCCATCTGCGTCCTATGCCAATGACAGGGGCCAATGTCAAAAGCATCCGAATGACGAGGCATCTGACGAATCCAGTGCACTTCCGAAGGGTCTTTCCGCTTGAAGGGAGGAATGGGAATGTCAATGGGCGAGAAACAAGCTGGACTTCCTGGAAAGGGAATGGCCATTCATGAAGAAGGCACCAAGCTTCTCGATGGAGAAGAAGACTCTACCTCCCGCTGCCACTGAAAGGGAAGGGAGATGATGCTGGTATGAAGAAGGGAATGGGCTTGCCTCCTTTGTGCCAGGAAGAGCTTCGGGAGACGGTGCTGCTGCTGGTGATATGAAGAAGGGCTTTCCATCTACTCCTATGCCAATGAAGGGGCCAATGTCAAAAGCATCCGATGACGAGGCATCAGATGAATCTGAATCGAGTGCACCGAAGGGTCTTCCGCTGAAGGGAGGAATGGGAATGTCAATGGGCGAGAAACCAAGCTGGACTTCCTGGAAAGGGAATGCCATTCATGAAGAAGGCACCAAGCTTCTCGATGGAGAAGAAGACTCTACCTCCGCTGCCACTGAAAGGGAAGGGTAGATGATGCGGGTATGAAGAAGGGAATGGGCTTGCCATCCTTTGGCGAGGAAGAGCTTCGGAGACGGGTGCTGCTGCTGGTGGTATGAAGAAGGGCTTTCCATCTGCTCCTATGCCAATGAAGGGGCCAATGTCAAAAGCATCCGATGACGAGGCATCTGACGAATCCAGTGCACCGAAGGGTCATTCCGCTGAAGGGAGGAATGGGAATGTCAATGGGCGAGAAACAAGCTGGACTTCCTGGAAAGGGAATGCCATTCATGAAGAAGGCACCCAAGCTTCTCGATGGAGAAGAAGACTCTACCTCCGCTGCCACTGAAAGGGAAGGGAGATGATGCGGGTATGAAGAAGGAATGGGCTTGCCTCCTTTGGCCAAGAAGAGCTTCGGAGACGGTGCTGCTGCTGGTGGTATGAAGAAGGGCTTTCCATCTGCTCCTATGCCAATGAAGGGGCCAATGTCCAAAAGCATCCGATGACGAGGCATCAGATGAATCTGAATCGAGTGCACCGAAGGGTCTTCCGCTGAAGGGAGGAATGGGAATGTCAATGGGCGAGAAACAAGCTGGACTTCCTGGAAAGGGAATGCCATTCATGAAGAAGGCACCAAGCTTCTCGATGGAGAAGAAGACTCTACATCCGCTGCCACTGAAAGGGAAGGGAGATGATGCGGGTATGAAGAAGGGAATGGGCTTGCCTCCTTTGGCCAAGAAGAGCTTCGGAGACGGTGCTGGCTGCTGGTGGTATGAAGAAGGGCTTTCCATCTGCTCCTATGCCAATGAAGGGGCCAATGTCGAAAGCATCTGATGACGAAGCTTCAGATGAATCGAGTGCACCGAAGGGTCTTCCGCTGAATGGAGGAATGGGAATGTCAATGGGAAAGAATCAATCTGGATCATCTATGTCAAAGACCCCTAGCGATTTTGATGGAGATGAACTTGATTCTAGCGATTTTGATGGAGATGAAGTTGATTCTAGCGAATCTGTCGAAGGAGAATTTACTGATAATTTTTCTTCGTCTGACAGTAACTGGGACCTCGTGGACATCTACTTCAGATAAAGAACTTGGTAAAGGTGCTGCGTTCTTACCAAAGTTTTCCCCTCCTCCCATGAGAGGCGAATCTAAAGATCCAAATGATTTTTCTTGGTTAGAGTCTGCAGTAGCTGTAGATATGGACACAGCATCTTCTGGGGATGAAGGCGGTAGCAAAGATGATTCTGAAAGTAAAGAATCTTCTCAAAGTAAAGAATCAAGGAAGCAGGCTCAGCCGAAAGGTCCAGTAAAGCTCTGGGGTGGAGAGTCCTTTCTTGGCACTTCTTCCTCTAGGGTCTATGGACTAGGCTCTGTTCAACAGTCGAAATCTGGAGATGTGAAGGGCAATGAAGTCATCAGAGCAAAACCAAGTGGCGCTCCAGCTGCTGTTGACGAATAAAGAGGCAGAGAAATGGGCTAGTGATGATGCAGCCAACGTTTGCCAGACTTATGGATGAAATGGATGATTCTATCAACGCCGCGGAAAAGCGCCGTATGGATGAAAAGAAGGAATCTATGATTGCTGATGAAAAAACGACTCATCGAAGAGAAGACCAAGATTGCTGCCTTGTTATATGATACAGAGAAGAGATTATCGATCCAGCTTGAAAAGTTCGAGGAGGAAACGCAAATGTTGAAGGATGATAGAGCTAAGGCTGACGCTGAGAGATTAGAGGCAGAGAAACAGGATCCATGAGATCGAGTTATCTCGCATTCGTGCGCGAGAGAGAAGCTGAGCGATTAGAGCGACATTTTGCTGAGGAGAAGTCCGCACTTGTAGCTAAACTATCCGAGGCTGAGCGAGCACGTACCGACGATGAAACACGACTTGTCGAGGAAAAGACGAAAAGTCGCAGCGCTGATCTCTGAGGCTGAGAAGAAGCTGGCAGTTCAATTGGAGAAATTTGAGGAGGAGAGACTCAAAATGAATCAAGAGAAAGAAACGGCAGCTGCTGAGAGGGCCGAGGCTCAGAAGGAAGGTAGCAGAAGCTGATGCGGCTCGCATCAAGGCCGAGAAGGATGCAAAGATGCTTGAGACGCTCATGTCTGAACAGAAATTGAAGCAAGAGAAGTGGATGGAAGAGCATAGGATGCTAACCGAGGAGACACTCGAAAAGCGCATCGCCGAAGAGAAGTCGAAAATAGACGCCACATTGGCAGATGCAAAAGCGAAGGAAGAAGCTAGATTGGCTGACGAGCAGAAAACGTCTAGTTGATGCACAGCTGGATCAGCGTTTAGCTGAGATGAAGATGAAGGAGATTGAGGCAGCTCGCATTCGTGCCGAGAGAGAAGCTAAAGAATTGGAGCAGCGTTTCGCTGAGGAGAAGTCCGCCCTTTCAGCTAAACTGTCCGAGGCTGAGCGAGCACGTACCGATGACGAAACACGACTTGTTGAGGAAAAGACGAAAGTCGCAGCGCTAATATCCGAGGCTGAGAAGAAGCTAGCAGTTCAGTTGGAGAAATTTGAGGAAGAGAGACTCAAAATGAATCAAGAGAAGGAAACAGCAGCTGCTGAGAGAGCCGAGGCCCAGAAGGAAGGTAGCAGAAGCTGATGCGGCCCGCATCAAGGCCGAGAAGGATGCAAAGATGCTTGAGACGCTCATGTCGGAACAGAAATCGAAGCAAGAGAAGTGGATGGAAGAGCAAAGGCGGCTAACCGAGGAGACGCTTGAAAAGCGCATCGCCGAAGAGAAGTCGAAAATAGATGTTGCCATTGGCAGAAGCAAAAGCGAAGGAAGAAGCTAGATTGGCTGAAGAGCAGAAACGTTTTAGTTGATGCACAATTGGAGCAACGTCTGGCTGAGATGAGGATCCTAGAGATCGAGGCAGATCGTATTCGTGCCGAAAAAGAAGCTGAGCGATTGGAGCAACGTTTCTCGGAAGAGAAGTCCGCCTTTCAGCTAAACTGTCCGAGGCTGAGCGAGCACGTAGCGACGATGAAACACGGGCTTGTAGAGGAAAAGACGAAAGTCGCAGCGCTAATATCCGAGGCCGAAATGAAGCTAACAATGCAGCTGGAGAAATTTGAGGAGGAGAGACTCAAGATTAGCAAGGAGAAGGAAACGGCAGCTGCTGAGAGAGCCGAGGCTCAGAGGAAGGCAGAAGAAGCAGATGCGGCTCGCATCAAGGCTGAGAAAGATGCAAAGATGCTCGAGATTATGTTATCGGAACAGAAATTGAAGCAAGAGAAGTGGATGGAAGAGCAAAAGCTACTAAGCAAAGAGGACGCTTGAAAAACGCATCGCTGAAGAGAAGTCGAAAATAGATGCTGTTTTGGCTGAAGCAAAAGCAAGGGAAGAAGCTAGAATGGCCGAGGAACAGAAACGGCTAGTGGAAGTGCAGTTGGAAGCAACGTCTAGCTGCAGAAAAAAAAATCGAAGCTTGATGGCCGAAATAGCCGCAGTGGAGGAAAAGATTCCGGAGAGAGCTAGAACTCCTAGAATCCAGAAAGAGCGTCAAGGAAGAAGCAGCAAAAGCAGTCGAGGAAGAAGCAGAGAACGAGAATGAAGAAGAACTCGATATTTCTCCTCCAGCAACCGCCCCTCCTCTGGAGGAAGAAGAATTAGCACTTCCTGATGAAGCACTAGGAAGCATAGAAGATCTACCAAAGCTCTCAAGTACCACTTCTGACGTCTTGACTGCAGACGTGGAAGCATTGGAATTGATTTCCATGTGTCAGGCTGATTTTGATTCAACATATTCCACAGATGTATCTTCGAGTGCAGAATCATGCCTACTGCCAACAGATTATCCATTCGTATCTCTTCTACGAGACTCCTCTCCCTATATTGTGAACCATCGTCACTCTACCATTGTCTATCATATTCCAGGGGACTTGATCAGTGATGGCGAGAAGTTTAACAGCGTGATGGATGACATTGCACTGACGTGGCTATTTGGAATGAAGATAGTGCTATGCGTTGGATGCAGGACACAGGTATCACAAAGATTGAACAAGTTGGAAGGGAAGCCAACGAAGTTGAAGTCAGGCGTGAGAATTACTACCGACACAGCACTGCGGGTACTCGAAGAAGAAGCAGGTTTCGGCCGATTCGAAGTTGAACGTCAATTGAATCGATGTTTAAGGAGCAAAGGCGCAAATTGCAATGTTGTCAGTGGTTGTTTCATCACTGCCAAGAAATATGGTGTAGTGGATGGTGTGGATTATCAATATACAGGCTACCCCAAAACACTGCAAACAGACAGAATCAACCGCTTCATATCCAGAGGCGACGTTGTCCTTTTGACTCCCCTTGGTTTCACAGAAGATGGAGAAGCATTAAACATCAAGTCCGAACAACTCGCTGGATTTACCGCCGGTGCTCTCAAGGCCTCCAAGGTTGTTTACTTCTCCACAAAGCCATTGGTCATGCGTGGTAGCAACAATAGTAGAGATGCTAATGCCAACCAGCGAATTCAAATGATTCAACGATCGAATGCTCTTCAGATTCTATCTCACCATGGTCTCAAGATTCACGGGAAGACTGGTTTCCCCCACTGGAGTAGTCCAACGGCAGCTGCTAGAACTCCCAAGGTGCAATCCTATCTCTTAAAAATGGGTTGGGCCACGGATGCTTTAGATAAGGGCGTGGAACGAGCTCATATTATCGCATGTGACGATGGAGCATTGTTGGAAGAACTGTTTACCGCGCGAAGAGGATATGGAACGTGCATTAGTCAGGATGACTATGAGGCTCCACATCCGGAAGATCAGAATGATGATTTACTTATGGATGATGTTGGTGCTGGAGTGATTGGATGGTGAATAGAAGAAGGCAAGTAACTATCATGTACAATAGAAAGGGGATAAGAATAAAATTATAATAGAGAATGGGTTTTATATCAATCAATTACCATCGGTTATATAGATAAATGGTCCCAAAATGGGTCCAATTGGTCCAAATGGTCCCAATGATATAATCCAACGGATCCGTTGAAAATGAGTGTTTCTTGTAGATGTTTGGACGAATTTGGCGCGCCCTCGCCGATTTTGGATCCACGCCACGGCCACTGTCCAGGCACCGCACTGCATAAAACCACAGCAACAACAACATACACAGCACGCCCAAACCCCAACAGCAGCAGGCAATATCATGGCCTCCGCCTGCTCCCCTTCCTTTTCACTACACCGCCGGCGCTTACTGCGTGATTGTGAGTATATCATTCTCTCTGGATCTGGATCCAATTTTCGTCATCGTCACCGCTAACGTTCTTTCTTGAGGCGCTTGCCTTTCATCCAAATAGTATTGGGTTCGAAAATCGTCACCGCGTCATTTATCCAACTATAGTATTGGGTTAAAAAACGATCCGTTCAAAGTGATCCCGGCGTTCAATCATTTGAAAGAATAATCTGGTTCCATTGCATCCCCTTTATCTCCGCTGCAGTGGGCCATGAGAGCATATTCTGGACTCGAAGTGTAATAGGAGTATGTTGTATCCGAAGTCTGCATTGCGCTCCCCTGATGCGGTTGTGCAGGGACCAATTGCAGTCACCGATGAGTCTATTCAGCATCGGTGGCTGTGGACAGTTCTTCAGCTCTGAGATGCTGCTGGAAATGCAGTGGCCTGGGAAACTCGAATCATCTGCACAACATTTTGGGATCGTTGGGAGCCAGTGCGATAGCTAGAAAGGGGTTGACTTCGGCATGATTTGGGTGATTGCAGTGCGGCCATAGGGAACGAGTGCGGTAAGGAATTGACTTAAATAGGGACAAGATCTATGGCGAAGTGCACTTCTTCGGCGTTGGGAAAGTGCCTGCAATCTCAACTCATCTGCACAACGCTTTGGGATCATCGGAAACCTGTGCAAAAGGCTTGACTTCGGGATGATTTGGGTGATTGTAACGTGTGTGTGGGAAACAAGGATCTAGTGTGGAAAGGAATGACTTCGGGTCATGTCGGGTTCTTTCTGTGACAGTCATCACTCACACAATACAACTGGGGATCCGAGTTGACGGTGCTTTTACGTTTCTATTGGAATCGTTGGGTTGAAGCTCGGGAACATACCGGGAGCACCTCAATGCATCACATGGCAATCAGCTATACATTGTGGAAACATAAAAAGTAAATCCACATTAAACGTAATCCACACAACTACTGAAAGAATTCGTTTCGTATTTATCTTAGCTGTACATTGCACTACTTCTATCAATACAATTTTGCACTTCTCTTCTATCTCGGCTTAGTACAATCGATCTCGTGCTTGCCTATCTGGCACAACACCTCTCACAGCGGCCCTCGCATCGATCTCACTTCTTACTCGTTGGTTCAGCGAGAGTTGCGGTCAACGGTAAAAATGGCACAGTTTCGGTACAGATTTTTTCAACGGACGTCAACGGATGGGATCATTGGACCATTTGGACCCGTTTTGGGTTCAAAAATCTAATTTACCTTACCATCCTTCAATGTCAAATCAACCAACTCATCCACCCCTCCCAACATAAACTCAAGTTGCGTCCCCAAAGCTTGACTACTCAAAATATTGATAGGACCATACTCATCATGTTGCAATAATCCCTCTTCACCCAACACTTGCTTTGCTTCTGCAATCAAGTTTGGAACATCAACTGTGGAATGCTTCCCCGGGCTTAAGAAGTATGGGACGCAGACGATTTCGGTTACCTTGTCGTTTGTAATGATATTTCTCTGTGAATGTAGCGTTGATGACATATTAGAAATAGTGATCTGTGTGATGAATAAACAGAGCGAGCGAAACAACCAACACAATAATGTACTCACAAGAGATGTCAAAATGCTCGGCTCAGCAATCTCCATATGCGCAGCCCTAACCACCGTTTCCCTCCCACTAGTTGCAGATACCTCCTCCTCAGTATTAGCTGTTGCATCCCTTTGAATAATACTAGCTTGATACGTCTCCGCAATAAATTGCAAGTGTTGATTACTCGCCTCCCGTTTACTGCCGTGATCGATTAGTAAAATTGCGAGCTTTTTGTTAGTAGGTGGTGATTGTGTTGGTGACAATGTTGCTGTTATAGGGCCAGCGTCCGTTCCGGTGGGATAGGCGTGTGGACTTAGTAATGGATCGAATAAATCACCATTATTGTCGTTAGTATTAATTATTTGAGGAGGTGATGATGATGGCTCCGATGACGGCGACATGGACGCAAAGCCAAAGGATGATGCATTACTCTCAAAAATCTCATCGATGGCGCCCAAGCCATTTGGAGTAGTTACACCACCACTGCCGCCATCTTCTGGACCGTTATCGACTCCATCGGGATAATCATGAGGCGAGTGGAGGAATGGATCAAAGAAGTCATCATCATCGGATGATGTGAATAATTTTGATGTTTTTGGGAACAAAGATGCAGGATGATTATTTGGTCGCGAGAGGCTGAATGCAGACACCTCTTGCTGATGCTGCCCCCCAAAGGAGGTTAATAACAATAGTAATGACGGTGTGATGAGGCCGCTGATCATGGTTGTTGCCATCTCTATTCAGCGCGAGGCCAATCACATGTATGTATTAATTTTTTATCCAGTCTTGATGTTTTTGGATTCTTTGTGGTGATGGACAGTCGAATGGAACGGGAACAGCTGAAGACAGCTGTCTCATCCCAACGGGCACGGTATTCGATTGTGTCCAATACTGCCGTAGGCTACGGCAGCATTGGCACTGGACGGTCTTTCTCTTTGCGGTTTTTCTGTTGAGCTGGTGTGCAAGTTGATGTTCGCCATGGTCATTCCGTTTTTCATCAACTAACATAACAGCACCAATTGTACTCATCGTCGGTGTGTGCGGTTAGTCATCATAGTAGTTTTTAAGCGGCCCACTCCCCACCCTTTGACCAACTGGCTCTTAGAGTCGCAGTGTTTCTGGTTCTGGATGTGTGGGTTCGCATCAGTATTTAACCCACACAATTTTGGCACCCCAACAAAGAAGTTAGTCTTTTCGTTTTCGATGTTGCGGTCTTTCTTTCCCGGCTGTCCCGGGGGGATGACGTAACCTTTAGTATCCTCTGAGTGCAATGCAGACGAGCAAGAACCGAGGTCCAGTGCTCGCACTTGAGACTCTGCGATCCAAAATCCAAGTCCGATCTGGTATTGATGTGACAGTTGCCAGCCCATCCATCATTTCAAGCCTCAAATCAACATGTGCATAAGTAAGATGTGTCTTCTGCCGTATCTTTCCTTCTAGTCTAATCTTCGAGGACAGCAATGAGATGGGCATCATCGGAAATGCACTTGGCACTTCAAATTGAAATTGGAACACAAATGGTATGGACGAAGAAGATGAGCTTTGATCTAAACAATAATTATGGTACGTGATCTACCTAAAAAATCAATCCTACGTATTAAATTCAGCTGGGCAATTCAACCCTTATCCACATCGCACACAAGCTGCTGGGGTGTCGCTATTGTTGCCAATCAACGGTAGGCTGCAAGCTGGGCATCTTGTGCCAACCAATTCCCATCCCGAGAATAAACGATGTCCCAACTTTGCTCGCAGCGCTTCTTCCGCCTGACCTGTGTGATGTACACTCGGTCTTTCCACTTGTTGGATATGCTTTACTTCGTCGCAATACGTTTCTTCTTCAACCACGCCGCATATCACGCATTCATAAGTTCCCTTTAGGAATATAACGGGCATGCCGCACATGCATTCCCTTCCTGTCGTAGTCCATCCCTTTCTCAACCTTCTTCGGAGCTTGCGATCTGCATAGCTGCTGTTGATGCTGCCTGAGGCCAGAGTAGTACTATCCGAAGTTGTGACGGAAAGTGGCTTGTTTTCAATTGTCTCTAGATGTGTGTCATCCTTTGTAGGGATTTCGTTTTTTGTGATGGAGAACCCCGCAAGGCTCAACACACCTGACTTTTTCAAGATCTTTGCCTCTCGTTCGTTGATTGTTTTGTTTGAAATCTTCTCGATGAACTCCTCCTTCTTAACAATCTTCGTTTTCTTCTCTTCTTCTTGCTTATACTCAGGTGTATCGAAGAGGCTAACACCTGCTTTGCGTAGAATTACTTCATCTGTTTCAGTCTCATGGATACGTGCGCGTGTCACTTTATGGTCCAAGTAGAGAATGCCCAGTTTACGAAGAATCTCTTCTTGTTTTGAGATGGTTTTGGATTCGGTTTGTTCCAGCGGTGTCTCTCTATTCTCATTCTCCGTGCTGCTAAATTCAACGTTTGATGGGCTTGGCTCATCTCGAACTTCATCTTGGGTGGTTTCTTGCTCCCCCTCGTCTCGGTGATCTTCTACTTCGTTATCGTCAAAGAAGACAGACTGTTTTATGTCTTCTTTGCCAAGACGAGGGCTCATGCAGCTAAAGCACTCGGCCATTTTTACCAATCAGCCTTCTTATTCTTAGTTGTTCTTAGTAATTAATTGAGATTTGCAACAGCAGTACCGACGACCAATTGCACCACTACTTTCGTATAGATAGAGGTGTGTTTGTCGTGTTCTGTGGTATTGTGCGGTCGCTGCAGTAGCAAGATGTCGCATGGACTTTGGCCGCAATGCCGCAAATCGCCAACGCTAGCAAACGAGATACCTTCCCAGAAAAGATGTGACACATACAACACTACATGTCTGTACCTGTAACTCGACGTGCCGTCATAAAAAGTGCAGCACACAGAAACAGACAAAATCAGCAACTCAAAAGAACAAAGAACAAAGAACAAAGAACCAACAAGGACAACAACACTTGCCACTACTCTCCTATTACTATGTCTACGATCAAGCAAGATGGCTTCCAGTACAATTGTCAGCTTCTTCTTATTCATCTTCTTCTTTGGGAGTGTAAATTCATTTTTCACTCCGGCGGCGTCATTATCATGGGGTCGTTTACAATCAACATCTCTGGCAGTATCTCCTCAGGATGACGGGAACGCAAAAAACGTCATGCTCCGCCGTGAAATCATGCAAAAAAGTCTCACGTTTGGTGCTCTTCTTACTGCATCACCTGCTTATGCGAGATCTGCAAAATCTAGAACAACTGGTTATGACGTTCAGCATACAGAAGCTGAGTGGGCACAGATGCTATCTCCGCAACAAAGCTTTATCTTGCGACAGGGTGGTACCGAATCGCCATATTCTTCGATACTTGAGGGAGAGGGAGTTATTTGTTTGTGCAGGATGTGGAACCCAGAACCCCTTTATTCAATTCAAAAGAAAAGCTTGGTGGCCAGCTGGATGCTTCTGGCATGGATGGTAGCGCTGATGAGAGTCCTGCCTGGGAGAAGTAAGGTCGCACGACTATCAGGTTGGAAAGCTGCTCAAGTTTTTCTTGGCTTCATTCGCCTTCTATGAGGGTACCTCCATAAGTCCCGGATGTGACGATGCATCACCGAGGATGCAGGTCATTCTTTTCTTCCTGTTTCTCCACCCTTAGCTGTCCGTGCCGTGCGTTGTTGCCAAGTAAACGTAAACTTCGAACCCAAAGAAGGAAACCCATTAACGAGATTAATGAACATTGCCACATCATATCTCAAAGAACTGTTAGATCGCAGTTAGAGCAATATTCACGTTACGTTATGATGCTACAGGCAGGCCCAAACACTCCAGTGGACTGTCGAGGCCCATCATCCGGCGCCCAGCAGATCGGCGTAGTCAATCCACCACAATCAACAGCAGGGCAGGGTACGCCTCGAACAGGGGGAGCAAAGGGAGTCATCTATTAAAACCAGCGACACGGTAAGATAAGTACGTCAATGCTAACCCCGTCCAAAACAGTAGAATCATGATCCCTAACCCTAACTCAAAAAATCTTGCCACTTCCTACTACTACATAGCGACTGTTTCGTTTATTCAATAACCAATGAAGAGCAATGGTGTCGAGGAAGAAGCTTAAAGGTAAAGCAAGGAAGAAGGCGGCAAATACGGAGGCGGCGGCAGCGGGTGGGAGGGACTTGGCGCTTTCCTTCTCAACACAGATACGGCGACGTCCATGGGAATGTACACACGGCTGGGATCTTACGGAGTATCCAACCGATCATGATTGCAACAAATTCATCGATGAAGTTGTGAGGATATTTGCTGAATGTGAAGTGTCAGAAGGTATTGCTGGATTGGCTGTTGATAAAGCATTATCATTTACACGCGATATTTTCCCAGACGTATGGAATGATTCTGCGTGTTTGGAGTGGATATCATCGGCATTTGTCACTATCGGAACAATTGCCATTATAAATGGAGATGTTTTCATCTGTGCCACTGCAATGGGTTTTTCTGAATCGTTGAATCAACACGTAGCATTTTACTATATGGGCTCTCAGCCTTTAATGTATGTGGCAAAAATCGTTGATTTGATATGGGCGGAGGAAAGAAGGACTATCAGCTACTTGAAGAAGCGTATTCCCTGCAAGTGCTTGAATGAAAAATACAAAGCGGTGAAGTCACTACCAAGATGTATACTTGTTGTAATAAAACTTGCAGTCTTCCTGATAGATCAGTAAACTTGAGCGCAATGATGACCTGTGGGGGTTGTCGCCGGGAACACTACTGCTCAGAAGAATGTCAAGCTGCCCACTGGGAAGATCACAGAGATGCCTGTAAAGGATGGAGGAAGTGGAACGCAGAGAATTGTACCAAGTAATCACTTAGTCAGATGTTTTCCCCAACTTAAAATCTTTGTACACCTACAAATGAAGCCCTACCAAAATCACAGGCTTGTTCTCTATCGCTTAAGGGATTAGCTTAATTGTTGCAGACGCACTTGTTCTATTTTTATACGAAGCTTTTTCAAGGTACAGTTTGATCGAACAAGTCTCTTCCCGAAGCCGGATAGCTGGGTCACTGATGCACCAGCCAAGAACACCAGCGCCATTACTGTCATCAATGAGCATGCATGCTTGCGTAGCCCATCTTGGAAAACGCCCTCTCTACATTGTCACAGAATTTAATATGTCAAGTTATTCCAAGTCATTCTTAGTATCATTTATCATGACGGGGCTTGCATCACTTTTGAATCTGTCTTTTACAGAAGCCTAATAAATTGCTTGCATCACGAAGAACTCTCGAAGCATCGACTGCACCAGAATCAGTTTCCTGAGCTTCTTCATAATTCGCTGCTACAAGTGATAGAATGTCAATTGCACCCTCGAAATCATCAAGCTTTGAAAGGAACAAACCATAATTTAGACAAGCACTTTCATAATCGGTATTGACATCACATCCCACCTGCTTGAATAGAGTGTGTATCTGTATTGACCGACTGAATGCCTCCGCTACTTGGCCGCGTATATTATTTAACAGTCTACCCGAATCTGCCGTTGACATCTCATTCTCTTTTTCTCTTGATTGATGATATTCGAAAAGACGTTCCCAAGCAATTCCAAGATTGTTCTGGAGACGTCCATCGCAAGGTGTGTAAGTGGTAGCTTCTTCGAGACAAGATATGGCTAATCTCAAAATCGAGAGAATCTTCGTGCAATCTTGTTGCTGTTGTTGCAAGGCGACCTCATAACTGTGGTAGTCGAGCAATGCCATTCCCAAGTAGTGCCAAGCCTCTCCATCACTAGGAACTTGTTTGATTGCAAGTCTATGATGACGCACTCGACATAATAATTGCTCATCGATACTACTAGCATCACTACAATAAGTCCGAGCCTTTGACTTCAATCTCGCGGCAACTTCCCACTTTGGCGCTCTCTCAGCTGCTGCTGCTGCTGCCACGAACAATACTAAAATATCCCGCACTCCATCAAACGTTGCCGATCCGGCATGCCGATCTGAACTGTAATGTGCAATGGCGTGACCAGGCCCCAATGGTTTCAGTGGTTGAATGTCATTTGAAGTGCCATCACCCCCATTCAGTACAACAGGTAAGAGCTGATTTTCAAAGAATGTCCCGCCACCGTCAAACTCATCTTGAGAATTAAGCATAATATTGACCGACACGTATCCCAAATCACGGTGTAGCGGTTGTCCCGCACCAATATTCTCCGCTTCCGTGGCATTATAACGAATGAAGATTGCATCATAGACATATAGATCGCCATTGGACTCATCCTCTTTGGAGAGGAATGCATCTCGTACCCAGGGGTATACCCGGTCCAATAACAATTTGTCAACAAGGGCAGACACTTGCTTCTGCTTCTCCTCCCCATAATGATGTTGTTCGTAATACCGCACAATATCCGATAAATGAGCCTCACTATTTCCCTTTCTCTGATATGTAAACCGGCTTTTGGACGAAGCGTCATTATTTTCTGTTGATGACAAGTGCTTCCAATATGTTTTCTACCGCCTCTCTTAGTACTGTGGTTTCGTTTTGGATTAACAATGGCGTTTGATGGCTTCGTGCGTAGGGCGATTGTAGTGGCGGGAAATGATTCTGTAGATGATGTAGTTACAGATATTGGTTCGTATTCAATGGTTTGTTCTTTGGTCTCCGAATAATCATCCCCTATGACGTGATTGCTGTGATCAGTTTCAAATGGTAAGGGAGTTTCTTTTGCCCACCTCACATCGTTTTCGACGTCGAGACTGATTTTCGCCAAGATGTTCTGATTTATTGTCTGATCGCCGGATGACAGTAACTCGTCTACTTTTTCAAGGAGGAGAATTCTACGCTCTGATGGTGGCAGTTGTTGTGGTGCTGATAGTATCTTCTAACTCTACCGCAATTGACTCTGCTGATGGCACCGATGCTGCTTGCACGGCCGAAAACTTTGTGGTGATGTGACCAATAAATTTTCTGCTGCTCAGTGTCACGTATGCACTGCTGCTGCTGCTGAATGCAAATACGAGCGCAGCTTGGGTGCACAGCACGGTGATGTAGGCGCAGTGCATGGGCAACGCGGATTGCCTCATCGTTGATTTTGGTTCGATGGACGGAGCCTCGTGATGATGAATGATGATGAGTTGGAGGTGATGCTTGGTGGTAACTTCAAAGAAGTCGTAACGTGTGTCTTAACGTAATCAACCGGCATCCAATGATAGGAACTAGTACACCGTCACTGATACTTATCTACATACTTACACACCCTCAGGATTTACACTTCATCCGTTCTCAATTGTTTTCCCACTGAGTTCCCTGCATGCAGCTTTGATGAATCCAGAAGCAGAAGTTGAAGCTACATGTTTCCCTGAGCGAACCCACATGACTCAGACTCTATCTCGCAATGATTTATGTGGTAGAAAGCGGTACCGCATGGGTTGGGTCATCTGTTACTTCGGTATCGGACAAAATCAACTGGGTCATTCATCTGCGAAGAAGTATGATTTACTTTTGTGTACAAAACACGCATTGACGATGCACAGCTACACTCGAGCTTATTTACCAAGCGACATTGTGAACAATAACACCCTTCCTTTTCTCGAACTGCCATCATTCACATTCACGCTTGAAGAGGAGGATTAGTAAGAGGAGGACTAGGAATAGGAAGATTATAAGATTACTCTTCCTCCGGAGGTGGATGACCAAGAAGAAGAAGAGGGAGAGAAGGGAGACGACGACGCTGAGAGTTTTCCATGACTTTGACAATGGTGCATATTATTTAAATCAAACCAATGATCTCCTCAAGTATATAGAACAAACGCCAAGAAGGTAGGATAGGGATTGTAGGCAAATGTGTTGTCCACGAGTATAGGGACAAAAGGACAAAAGAAGCAATGTGATATGATCGTTTCTCTTCTTGACGACAGAAAAAGAGCCAACGAATTAGATATGGAATGCAGCTAAAGACAAGCAGCTGACAAGAACCTAACATTACTACTCATACTACTCTTAATTGGATTTAATTGCGCTATTTATCATTCAACTGATGCGACAGCCCATTCCAAGCATTTTTTGGAAGACTAAGACGATGAGCTGTTCTGCGGGGAACATTATAGTGTAGCTCGAGCTATCGCAGAATGTGTCGACTTGAGGGAGCTCTGCTCAGCAAACTTGCCCAAAGCGATCAAAGCGTCTCCTTCTAGATGGGGCTGCTGCTGCTCGTTCTGTTTCCGTAGAACAGCCGCCATGTGCTCCCGACGCACCTGCAATACACGTGCCCGTCTGTGTAGGATCAACTGATCCATACCTACAAGTTCTTCTCTAGTAATGATGTTATTCTTGAGAAGGTACTTGACAGATTCTTTGACGGAAACAGGTGGAGAACTGATGATCAGATTATTGATTCGATCTGCTTCGATCATCGCTTGTGCACAAAAGATCTTGCGGTCTTCATGGGAGTATGCCTTCTTCTTGAGGTACAGATAATCCAAGTCGTCGTAGACATGGAGCGTCGAGAATTCCGAAAAATTCACTCCAGATTGTGACTTTGAGGAGTCAACATCTTGATCTGCTTCTGTGGACGATGCACGCCGGGGCCAATCCTCGAGCAGACTCTCACGTCTTGCAGCTGGCGATTCTTCTTGTGGGAGGTTGTTGCAATGCATCATTTGCTGCTCTTTTGAAGGATATATCGCCCACGTGTCAAGTGCAGGGTGTAGAGAATTCCTCCTCTTCTTCTTTGGAGTATATGTTATGGAGCTGACGATGCACACAATTGTATCTATGCAGTCTGTATGAGGTTTCACTGCATGCACGAACTCTTCCTCCCAATTCGGCGAACCCTTGATCGTGGATACAAATTCTTCGGTACGTTGAAGCTAAGTACCATTACTCTTCCTCTTAACTTCCCATAACTTCCTTACAAGAATCTTACCCGTCGTTTCTTTGGTATGTACTTCGGGACCCTCTGGAGATGGTATCTTCTTGAAAGAAATTAACTAACCCCAAATCTCTTGCCACTCGTCTGATAGCTTAGTGACTTTGCTGGAAGAATTAACTAACCCCAAAAAATAACCAAGTTAATCAGATTAGATACCTACTAATAAGGACCTGCTAGGTATGAACTTTTGTCACACGGTCTTGGCAGATGTTCATAGGTGAATCTCCTCTTAGACACGGGGTCTGCAAACAGATAGACTGTACCTGCAACAGTGGTTTTGACTCATGCTATCAGTCTTGTGATGCCTTCTTCCTTCGGCGCTTCTTCGTGCCTGTCGTTGAGCCATGTCTTTGAGAGCTGACTCTTCGAGTGCAACTGAATCAGCGTTGCGTTTGCGATTGAGCAGAGTAATGAGTTGGTCAGATGGGCCCGGGTCGTCATAAGTTACCTTTCCCCGGAGACGGGTTGCTGCCCACCACCAAGTAAGTAACTACTAGATAATTTAACGAGCAGGGAGCATGTGCACAAGTGTCGTCAAACATTTGATATGGTGGCGGTAGGGGCGAGTTTTGATTTTGAGTTTGACTGGTGCGTTGTTTGATTGGGGGGTGATTCTCTGGGGCTGGGGCGAGTCCTGGGTGGCTAGTTGCTTATTGGGCACCCAGCGGGTAAAATTATTACAACATCTAGTCTTCATCGGTTCTTTCTTGACCATCTACAATAATATCTAACCAACATGTGTCTTCTGTCATGAAGCTTACAAATACAAAGCTGACTGCGTCTATCTGCGATGCTGACTTCATCGAGAGCATCTCAAGAGGGACTGTCCGCAGTCGCAGTGATCTGTCCACTTATGAGACCAGCTCAGTTTGGATCATCTTCCATTTAGGTAGACGATAAGAAAATTTCCACATCCGTAAGAAGAAGTTGAACTTCAACTAGAGCTGTCACTTCTTAAATATTATTACACTCTAGTCTCTTCACTCTTTACTAAAATGAAAATGATGCTCTTCACGAAACCAAATCAATCACCTCAACGACTTCGTCATCACTATCATGAATTTCCAAAGCGGTTTCTCTCGAAGTACCAGCCGCCGCGGCGGGAGCAGGAGAACGATTATTAGTACCGCTTCGACTGCTGGGCCGAGAACGATTACTGATACTACTTCGACTACTCGGAGCAGCGCTCCCACGTCCTCGACGTTCTTCTTCCAAATTTCTCATCCTCATCCTCATGGTGTAAGGATGAGCTTCTCTACCGAAACTATCGAAGTCAAATTCACGTGTTCGACTCGTGGTGCCACCACTTCGTCGTTGATGTGATGCATGATGTTGACTTGACGGCGGTGTGGGTGAAGAGAGTGATCGAAACAAATCGTCATCATGTCTCGCCAGAAACCCTTCAAAGCTGGACCCTGGATAATTAAATGGTGATGAGGCAGCCGTGGCCGCCGCAGCAGCAGCTCCCTGCGAGCGAGCACGAGAAGCGGCAGAACTGCGGTATGAGAATGGAGAGGCCGATGATGATGGGGGCGATGAATTCCAAGGCGTGGGAGGCCCACCACCAAACGTGCCGCCGAACGGAGATCCGAATGAAGGTACAGAACTAAGACCAAAAGGATCCAGCGTCGGCATATCCAAGATGGGTGGCAAGGTAATTGATGTGGTAGTCATGTGCATTGGGCCTCGTTGGGAAAACCGAGATTGAGTGGACGGCCGAGATGCAGCAGCAACAGCAGAGGCAGACGATGCAGCTGCTGTTGTAGATGTAGATCGGGAGGAGGCACGAGAAGCAGCCGCTGCTGCAGCAGAAGGTCTAGGACGCCCACCGAATGTAGGTCCTCCCAAACCTGAAAATAACAGTTGTGCAATTTGTGCTGGGAGTGCTCCACTGGCTTCAATACTTGCTGTGGTATTGTACGAGATGATAATTAGTCATTGAAGCAACGAAATGGAAACGACAGATCAACTCTCCTTCCCCCCTAACAAAAACTTACCAAATAATCCCTGCAAGGGATTACTCATATTAATATCCGCCCGTTGATTCCTCGTCCTAACCTTCTTACTCTTCCTCTCCGAAGACGACGACGACATTTCACCACCCCCTCGCTTCCTCTTGGACGACTTGAAATTCACCTTTTCAATATTGGTAAACCTTGCCTTGCACAAGGGACATGTATTCTCACGATTCGCCCACGTTTCAATACAAGTAAAGCAATAGGGGTGATCACATCCATTAATCGCCGATAATTCTTCTTCGGTGGGTACCTCGAGGCAGATACAGCATGTGGCAGTCTTGCTGAATATTGCGGATGGTTTCCCCGCTACTTCTGAAGGTGGTGCCTTTTTGGAGGAGGGGGATTTTTTGGTGGTGGGTTGTTTCTTGGATTCGTCGGCACTGTCGTTGTTGTAATCACTGCCCATCCCTCCAGTGGCAATTGCGGCGGAGATTCGTTCCATGCATTGAACTGCTGCTTGTCTTCGTGATCTACGTGTTGGTACTGCAGTGTTGGTGGTGGAAGTGGGGACATTGGCAACAACAGGGGATGCACTGGAAGCGGCAGAAGAAGAAGCGGCAGTGGTGGTGGTAGCAGTAGAAGGACTCCCCCCATCACTCCCCTCTTCATCCATTGGCTGCAGACCCGGCATATTGGAGGAATTATCACTTGCGCTACTTGGAGGTCTGGCAGATGCAAAGAGAGAGAACTCATTGTCTTCCAAAATTGGTAATTCCTCCTCCTCCTCATCTTCACCTCCCCCATGATTAAGAGACAAGGGAGGCAAATCCCCCAACCGTCCAATCCCCGGAATAAACTCCGCCCTCCCCAATCTAACCCACTCAATCGCAATCTCCCTATATTCCCTCCCCGTCCTTTCATGTTCTTCCGTTATCCCCCTTCGGATAGTTTGATGGGGATCCCAATTACTTCGGGCGATGATGACCCCGGTGCTGCGATTATTTGCAATGGCACGTCGGTTGTAGTCGTTGACTAGGTCGTTGATAAAGGGGTACTCTTCGTCGTTGGTGCCACTATCCTCCCCCCCCTCAAAACTTTCAATATCAATCTCTACACTTTCAACATCATCATCCTCCCCCTCACCTCCATCATCATCATTTAGAGCAGCATCCGCAGCAGCATCAGCAGCAGTACGACGATCATTCAACTCTGCCCTAACACTCTGATAGGTATTCCAATCACTTGTTGAAAATTGTTCTTCGAGATGATGATTATTATTATTCTGCTCTCGTTGGAGTCGACGCTCTCGTATTCCTGCGAGGGAACGTGCTCGTTCTATTGATTGGAGGGATGATCGTGATGTTCGTGGCAGATATGGATGATGTGTTGGCTGCCGTTGCTGCTGCTGAGTCTGAGTGTGCTGTTGACCACTACTTCGACTACCCTCCCCAAACTCCTGCATCAACTCCCGCTGTCTCTGCTGCTGACGTGAAATCGAAGAAGACATTGACGCAGTAATTAAATTTGACCGTAGACGTTGTTGGTATTGACGTTCGTAGTGTCGTAATTGCTGTTGTTGCTGTTGACGTTGGTAGTCACGGAGGCGTTGTTGTTGGCGTCTTTGGTGGGCGGGTAGTGTTGTTGATTGAGGTGGTGGTGATGTGGATTGAGAGGTGGATGTTACGGGTGTAAAGGAGGAACGTGTGGATGAGGATGTATGTCTATACTACCGCAATGTTACTTCGTGAGGCTGATGAAGCAAAAGCAGTGGTAGTACCAGTAGGAGCACACCAATTCCATAATTAAGCGCATACAGAGAAGCAAATGAATCAGGAGGCCCCACCGCTGCCGCTGCCGCTGCAGATGCTGTGACTCCCGACCCAACCCTTTCCACAGCAGCACCAACAGTATCATTATCAGCACCACTGCCACTGCCACCACTAATGTGCTCAAACAATCTTGCATTCAACAACTCCGTAGTCGCCAGAGCATTCGCCGTGGCAAGATTGGCCATTGTTTCCAAAGGTAAATTAGTGCTGTTGATGTTGGTGGGGGTCATAATATTATCGATTCCGCTGGCGGTGCTGATTGTCAGCCTTGCCCATTCATCTTCATCTTCGTCGTCACTTTCATTGTCTGCACTATTATCGTTGTTATTTGGACTGTTGTTATTACCGTTATTGGATGTCATGGTGGTGGTGGTGGGACCATTCACATTTAGATTATCATTACGGGATTGTGAAGAGTTAATGTTATTGGTGGCAGCATTAGCATTAGCAGTGGTAGTGAAATAAGTGTCACCTAACCATCGTTCCAAAGCAGATCGAGCAGTCGTAGCAACCACAGGGGATGATAATAATGTGGCAGTGTTGCTATTTTGGTTGTTGCTATTGTGATTGTTAGTGGAAGTTTCTGTTACATCAAAAGAGGGTGATGGAGTTCGACGACGTGATGGGCGTGGTGCTTCAATACCGCCGCCGCCGTTGACGTTGACGTTGACGTTGTTATCGGTGAAGGAAGAAGTTGTTAAGGCGGTGGCGTCTCCTCCTGTTGTCCACCAATCGTCGTAGCTGCTCATTATTCAATTTGATGGTGGGGCGGGTCAATGATTCGATTGGCCGAGAGATCAAAGAGCTCCTGCGACTTGTGAATGAAGGGTGAAAAGTGAGGGAAAGAAGCGTTACGAAGAAATCACTGACAGGTATGGTGACCGCCATTCACCATTCAACTTCCTTGACAGGAGACGAAATACTTATATGTAGCACTTGCTTGGAGTCAGCATGTGCAACAAACAAGACGGTGCACACCGAGGCAATTTAACTTAGTAGGTTGCAAGTATAACAAGATTGGTACAATATATATCTCTTGTATTTACATGGCAAACTCGAGCTTGATCACAATCACAATACTCGAGCTGGATCTAAACGCATCTCCTGGCTCTTGAGTAGCACTTCATGAGTATTTTACGTATGAGACGCGGACAAAGCCAAAGTGTTGGCTTCACTTCACTTCACTTCACTTCACTTCCTCCACAGTTGTATACTCAGGCCTGACTTGTGCATCTCATGATGTACATGGCAGTCTATGGCAGTGCAGAAAGGCCAAAACATTCTTGTTGTCACAATAAGTACTTACCTGGAGCAAGATATTACACGCTTCTCTTGCCTTGTACTACCAACGTCGTCATCAATGGCGTTCTTCGATGGTTTATCAACCTTGACATCGTCCGCATTGGAATTACCGAGCTTAGTGCCATAGCCTCCTTCAAGTGCCACCAATTCCATAATTAAGCGCATACAGAGAAGCAAATGAATCAGGAGGCCCCACCGCTGCCGCTGCCGCTGCAGATGCTGTGACTCCCGACCCAACCCTTTCCACAGCAGCACCAACAGTATCATTATCAGCACCACTGCCACTGCCACCACTAATGTGCTCAAACAATCTTGCATTCAACAACTCCGTAGTCGCCAGAGCATTCGCCGTGGCAAGATTGGCCATTGTTTCCAAAGGTAAATTAGTGCTGTTGATGTTGGTGGGGGTCATAATATTATCGATTCCGCTGGCGGTGCTGATTGTCAGCCTTGCCCATTCATCTTCATCTTCGTCGTCACTTTCATTGTCTGCACTATTATCGTTGTTATTTGGACTGTTGTTATTACCGTTATTGGATGTCATGGTGGTGGTGGTGGGACCATTCACATTTAGATTATCATTACGGGATTGTGAAGAGTTAATGTTATTGGTGGCAGCATTAGCATTAGCAGTGGTAGTGAAATAAGTGTCACCTAACCATCGTTCCAAAGCAGATCGAGCAGTCGTAGCAACCACAGGGGATGATAATAATGTGGCAGTGTTGCTATTTTGGTTGTTGCTATTGTGATTGTTAGTGGAAGTTTCTGTTACATCAAAAGAGGGTGATGGAGTTCGACGACGTGATGGGCGTGGTGCTTCAATACCGCCGCCGCCGTTGACGTTGACGTTGACGTTGTTATCGGTGAAGGAAGAAGTTGTTAAGGCGGTGGCGTCTCCTCCTGTTGTCCACCAATCGTCGTAGCTGCTCATTATTCAATTTGATGGTGGGGCGGGTCAATGTTCGATTGGCCGAACTCTCAGCATCGTGATGTTGTTGTGATGATCGCGGGTGGTGACTGCGACTTGTGAATGAAGGGTGAAAAGTGAGGGAAAGAAGCGTTACGAAGAAATCACTGACAGGTGACCGCCATTCACCATTCAACTTCCTTGGCAGGAGACGAAATACTTATATGTAGCACTTGCTTGGAGTCAGCATGTGCAACAAACAAGACGGTGCACACCGAGGCAATTTAACTTAGTAGGTTGCAAGTATAACAAGATTGGTACAATATATATCTCTTGTATTTACATGGCAAACTCGAGCTTGATCACAATCACAATACTCGAGCTGGATCTAAACGCATCTCCTGCCTTGTACATACTGTCAACATCATCAATCTCAATCATGACCTTCTTCAATGATTTTAACGTCAGAAGCTTACAAAGTAACAAGCGGTTCCACATGAATGCTCTTGAGTAGCACTTCATGAGTATTTTACGTATGAGACGCGGACAAAGCCAAAGTGTTGGCTTCACTTCACTTCCTCCACAGTTGTATACTCAGGCCTGACTTGTGCATCTCATGATGTACATGGCAGTGCAGAAAGGCCAAAACATACATTCTTGTTGTCACAATAAGTACTTACCTGGAGCAAGATATTACACGCTTCTCTTGCCTTGTACTACCAACGTCACGTCATCAATGGCGTTCTTCGATGGTTTATCAACCTTGACATCGTCCGCATTGGAATTACGAGTTTTGCCTTCCAACGAGCAAGTTCAAGGAGTTCCATAGCCTCCTTCAAGTGATCGTTTGTGCTTTGCACTGTATTATTCATGACGTTGAAGGACTATTCCAATCAGTTTCTTACTTACGATACCCGGTCTTGTTTGGAAGGGGTTTAGTTCGGTCTCGAACCTAATACACTCCACACCCAGGAGGACGTGATTAATTCGATTTATCTCTTCATTCATTTCATCTTTCCAGGTCTACAGGTGCAACGACAAGTTTTGTGTGTGTCCCCAACGACTTCAATTGTTGTCAATGCACGACACCAATTTCAATTGAAGGTGTGCATTCAATCATACCCCGTTTAATGGAATGACGACCGCCTCAGATTGGGACAACTTGCGTATGCACACTCATTACATAATTAGTTCAAGTTCTGCATCAAGCTCCATCTGTCAACTTGACACAATCTGTAAATACCGAATTGCCAATGGTCCTCAGAGAAGGCGGAAACTCATATTCTGAAGAGAGTGACATTCAGCGAATGTGGAGGGTTCAATGATTTCCAACGTATCACAAATTTGACTTCGGATAAGATGAAACAATTATTTTGAAGTGATCTAAATTCAATCACCTCCACGCTCAACAGTGTATCTTTCTTATAGATGCACAATTGCAGAATGCATATTATATTTTGCAATTCATTCCAACCCATTCTCCACCACGAACGGCTTCTTCATCACTTTGACGCGTTGATCATGAGGGGGTTGACGTTGATGATGATGTGCTGAGGAGCTCTTCCTCCTGTGTAGATTACACATTACACATCGGATGCATCTGCTACTTGATCAGCCACCATGGTGCCAGCTTTTTAGACGAAGAAATTATCTCTTTCCTTACATACAAGGAGATAACCACCGCACCGCCCGACACCACTTCCACAAAGTCAAAATGGGTGGTGCCATTCCGTGCCATGCATAAAAATCTAAGAAAGAAAATCAAGAAAGAATGGGATTGTATGGATGGGGTTGCGGGTTCTGTTTCTACGTGTTCGTTCGGATAAACAAGTCGCACTACAAGTGCATTACAGGTCTTGATGTGACACTAAATTAAGACAGATTAGGTCGTAATCACTGTCTCTCCGTGATGTTTAGCATACTCAAGCCTTTGAGCCTATCAAAAAATACGTCGACAGTAAATAACTCTAGGACAATCTAGAGTTATATTATAACCTAGGGTTATTGATGGGAAATCGTGCGAGTCGCAAAGCTCACAACTCACAACTCAATATTGATAAGCCTAAAATTCTCCGGACTTTATGCAGTTCCTTCCCTGCAGATTATTTCTTATTAATTGTTGTTCAGGTCCGACGGCGACGCTCAAACTTTCCGATCCGAATCGCGGAGAATAAGGCTTTATCAATCTAAGCTCTGGACAACGTTCCGGTTAGCGATCAAAACACAGGGTTTACTTTACCAACTATATATTTTAGTAGTAAACATTACACCCTGTTTAGCAAGTCGCTAAACCGGAACGTTGCAATGTTGTGAAGCCAGCGAAACCACTGAATGCATGCTCGTGATATGTACATTTACTCAATACTCAAGGCGACATAAATCAGCAGAGGAAACAATATACACCATGTCAACACTGAATAGCAGCGATCCAACCCAGCAAGCAGAAGCAGCCGCTCACGACGGCCGAGCCGGCGGCAACAAGACCAAGTCTGACAAGCAGCATGATGGCACCGCCACTGCCAAGGAATGTTCCCCGCGGCGTCGGAAGCGCTCTGGTGACAAGCACAAGAAGAACCGCAGAAGTAATCGCAGCAAAGGTCACTGCTATGGAAAGATTACGAGAAGAGAGATTGCTACAAGAGAGTATACAACGGCATACGAGGGTGTTGTTCAGTTAGTCGAAACCCAGAGTTTTTTGTCCGTGTGGAGCCCAAGGACATTAGAGGAGAAGAAGACTGGCCAGAGGCAGCACACACCGTATCAGAAGAAGAGGCAGATGCCGAGGACTAAGGAAGAAAAATAACACCAGAGGGGTTTCCCCAGGGGGCATTCATTTTAGGTTTGAAGGTAGTCTCTTATCCAATTTTTCGAGCTGCTGCAAGTAATATGAGATCGTGGCTATGATAGAGACAGTTTTAGTGTCAACATAAAAAGAATTCACTTAAAGGTTCGCATAACCTAGCGAGCATAGCAATGAAGGTTCAATACAACCTGAGCAGTGGAAAAGAGTAAAATAAGAGTAGTCTACTCAAAGAAGCTAGGTCAATTGAGGTTCATATCTCGTTAGTCTATTCATTACAGTTAAAGATGAGGTTCGACTACTATTCTGTAGTGAAGAGCAGTGCTTCGTACCAACGAACAATGTAAAGAGTAACATAAGAGGATTCTACTCTCGGAAGCTAGGTGAATTGAGGTCAAATGTTAGTCTATTCATTACAAGTAAAGAGAGATTCGACTGCTGTAATTTCATTAAGGCCTTATCCACAAGAAACAACAAACTTCATGTCGTATATTTGACATATGGCATTAGCTATTTGTACTACTTTAAGGATGATAGACGATGATTGACTACGATAGCATGCATGCATGCACCCTGGCCTTTATCGACCCCTTACGGTCAAACCAGTCAATAGTCAGCAGCATCTTCATTCAGTTATGACTTCCAGCCAGTCGGGCAGCAGAGGACAAGAAAAGAAGAGGACAGCTTTCGTTCGCCTGATGTTCAGATAGGATCAGCTTCAATATTGTAGTATGCTGACCTTATTGACCACCTGCCCAACAGTCAATAGTCTAAGTTGGCATCAGATAGAGAACAGTTCAACAGATACAATACCTACTTTAAGGATACATTCACCCGGCTATTGTAGCTGCTGCAGGTCTGCCTTTTTTTTACCACCTACCTACCAGTCAATAGTCGGCAGCATCTGCATGTGCTTAATGGCTTCCAGCAAGTCAGCGCAGCAGAGGACAAATCTCTCAGCAGAAGAGGACAGCTTTCGTTTGATGTGACCAGATAATATGTACTGCTGACTGACTGCTGACTGCAACCGCGAGGAGCCTGGGAGAAAAGAAGCACGAAACGGTTCCCATGACGAAACGAAGTACCATACGACATTATTTATGAGAAGCGAGCCATTCCAATCTCGCACAATGAGCTAATTTAGACCGTTACAAATCAAAACTTGCCGCCGACAGCTATCTCGCTGAAATTCAAATGTGTGGCATTGCTGTTGAAAATGGCCTCTTTGCCTTCGAAACGATGAGCACACACAACGACATGGCCAACGTACACATACAAGTCATCATCATCTTCTGCATCTACAACAAGCTAAGTCGAACAATCACCATGCCGCTGGCCATATAGCTGTCTCATAACGTCTTATACTGAGAAAGAAGACTGCATCTCCTGTTGTTGAAATATACTCTACACTGAATTACTCGCTGAATTTGAAATCGTCGAGAGGTTGATACAATAAAAATGAATAAGCGACGAACAACAACAATACCATCACCAAATAATAATACAATCACCATGCCATCCTCTTCTTCCAAACGTAAATCGGGCCTCTTGAAATTTGCCAGTCGCAACAAGGGGGGTGGATCAACTAACAACAACAACAACAATAATGTGACGTCACGTCCATTGGCATCACGTCTGTTGGAGAACAAAGGCGGCTATTCTGCGATTTATACTCCTGTCAAGAAGCTTGGTAACAAATTCAATGGTGGAGAGGATGACAGTGCAGTAAAGACTCCGTCTGCTGATGCTGCTGCCGCTGCTGTGATGGTGACCCCTGCTACAGTTGCTACGGGTGGTGGCGTTGTATCAACTCCTCCCAATAAAGTGTCGGATTTACCACCGCCGCCATCATGTCAGCAGTTGTCATTCCATGAAGAGGAGGAGGCTGTCAAGGTTTGTGTGCGCATCAGGCCTCTCCTCACCACCAACAACAGTGGTAACGAAGAACCACCTCGAGCATGGACAACAAGTCCAACAGACGACAACACCATCATCAAACTCCATTCCACAACTCAACAACCCCAAAAGAAGTCATGGGACTCCTTCCCCTCCACCACCAACACCACCACTTACAAATTTGATCAAGTCTACGGAGAAAAATCCACAACACAACAAATCTACAACAATGTCATCTCCGACATTATCCACTCAGTCTGCACTCAAGGGAGGAATGGGACAGTCTTTACCTATGGGCAGACTAGTACCGGGAAGACTTATACGATGCATGGTATTTTGGTTGCTGCGGGGAGGGATTTGTTTCGGTATTGTGAGGATAATGAACGGAGGGTTGGTGAGGATTTTATGAGGAGGGTTACGTTTGATGATGAGGTGGATTTTGATGTGAAATCAGCATCATTGTCGTCGTCGGTGTTGACTACCATTCACGTGTCGTGTATGGAACTTTACAATGAAGAGTTGTACGATCTATTATCCTCCAACACTGCATCATCATCATCATCATCTTCACTAGCCATTAATGAAGACCGTCGTGGCAATGTCAACATTCCAAACCTAACCGAGTGGAAGGTCACAAATATCAATGAATTATTGAAAGTGATTGAAATTGCCGAGGAGAAAAAGACTACGGGATCGACTGCGATGAATGAACGTAGTTCACGAAGTCATACTATTTTTAGGATTCGGTACGAGGTGAAGAAGGAGGAAGATGAAAAGGAGAATGTTGGTGGGGTTGGTAGGGGTAGTAGTAAGAAGGTTGTTACAACTACGAGTACCCTCAATCTTGTCGACTTGGCTGGGTCAGAGTCAGTGAGGCTCACCGGAGCCAAGGGGGTAAGGCAAAAGGAGGGTGGTAGAATCAATCAAAGTCTCTTGACTCTCTCACGAGTGTTGGAAAAGCTTGGTAACAAGGAATACTCCTCGGGTGGTGGTCACATTAACTACCGTGATAGCAAATTGACCAGGATCTTGAAGCCTTCTCTATCTGGTAATGCTAGGATGGGAGCAATCTGTTGCATTAGTCCTGCCGTGCAATATAGTGAAGAGACCAAGTCGACATTGGACTTTGCTACGCGTACAATGTTGGTTACCACCAATGCCAAATCAAACGAGGTTGTGGAACACGATGATGCGTTGGTAGCCGAGTTTGAGAAGGAGATGGAACGTATCAAGTTGGAAACGGTCCAGGCCGAGGAGCGTAGGGTGCAGATGGAGAAGTCATTACACGAGGCACAAGACGAAATCAAGTCATTGAAGTTACAACTCCAGCGTGAGAGAAAGGCCGCTGAGAAAGAAAAGGAAGATATCATGTGGGAGTTGATGAGTACGACTCGTCGTAGTAAAGAGTTGGAGGATAATATGCAAACTACGTTGAGAGCTACAGAGTTGAATAAGCAGCAATGGAGTTGGTGAGACGCCAAGCGAAAGAACTCGAGAAGGAGAATCAAGAGTTTGAAACGAAGGTGAAAGAGTTGTTTCGGCGCAACAGGCAACTAGAGGAAAGCAATCGTGACTTGAAGCAAAACATGCAGGTCACAACCACTGCGACTGTATTGAACAAGCAAGGCATGGAGGTGCTAACCAAGCAAGTGAAGGACTTGCAGAAGGAAAATGATACGTATCGTGTGCAAGTAGAAGACCTCACAATACGCAATGAGGGTCTGATGGGAATCAACAACGAGCTAAAGCAAAATTTGCAGAACAATGTTAGCGCTACAACTCTGAATAGACAAGCTAATGAGTCAATCAGGATGCAAGTGAAGGAATTGGAGAAGAAGAATGGAGCATACGTCGTGCAAGTAGGCACACTAAATCGTCGCAACAAAGAATTGGAAAACAACGCAGAAATTGCATCCGAAACTATGTCAAAACTGCAATATACAGTCAATGAACTGAATATTCAAAACCAGCAGCTCGGTCGACGTTTAGAGATGTACACGAACAATTCCAAGCAAAGTCAAGAGAATGCAAGTGAACAAAAGAGGAGTTTTGAGGGGAAAGTACATCAGATGATGGGAAGGATTAGAGAGGAAGTTGAAGAGTTGAGCCTTAGCCCGAAAGTGAGTTTTGATTAGGCAATGAGGTTGAAGGTATGCATAGTATTCGTCATTAATAATTACTTAGAAGGACTGTTTAGTAAAAAGAGACTTTGAGATACTAATTGACTTGGTGAATTACGCCTTCGTATGGCAAGGAGAAGTAGCGAAGGAAGAAGCAGATGTCGAAAATGTAAAGAAGAAGACATCAAAGAATGCAACACAGAACTATACATAAACATTACGTTACATTGAGGCGCGCCTATGCATCTTCTTCTTGTTTGATGATACTCCTAGTCGCTTGCGGATGTAACGGGTGAAACTCCTTCTACGCGATGGACGACGATCGTGCATGTCGTTTCCGTCTGTTTGAGAAGATGCCCCCGACCTTTCGCTAGTAGCAGATGTATAAGACGCACAAGTTTGATCACTGCTGTCAACACTGCTCCTCCTCCTCAATCTGTCACGTAGCTTCTTGCTCCCGGGCTACTTTCCGCCCCCATATTCATTCTGAGCATCAGCCTCTTTGCCAGTTTGAAGCATCAATTGCACCATTGAAAAGAAACTGTCTTTCTTCTTCTTTGTCTTCTTCTTCTTTTCATTATTGTTTGTGTTCAAGAGAGCTCTACGAAGCTTCCACACACCCTTCCTTGCGTTTTTGTACCTTTCTAGCTCTAGTTCTGCTATCTCGGCAGAGAACTCTTCATACTCTTGCTGGGATTTTGCGACAGTGATGCGTTTCTTTCTCATCAATGCTAAGCCTTCAGCAGTTCTGGATTTAGATCCATCGCTTGGGCCATACTCAATAGGATGTTTTGATGATATCGCGGCGATACGTGCCCGTACATCAGCAGGGTACCACACATTCAAGGCGTCTTGAACGTTAGGCCTCTCGCTTGCCAATAGCTTGTCGTACAGATCTTTCCAGCCTTCATCGCACAAGATCCACTTGGGATTGAGAGGGAAGGCAAATCCTTCATCAATCTTGTCAGCTAAGATCTCTATCAACTCAAAGATATCAACGTACTTCCACTATTGATTTGGCGAGATGGATGATGCAAGCAGGTAAGTGGACAGGTGCAGATATTCAGTATTCACACAACATAAAAATTTGATGTGAAAACAACAACAAGTAGTATCACACTCACTGGCACCAACCCTGGCAGTGTATCAGAGATGACGAGATATTTGTCATCCAATGGCTGAGGGAATGAGTAATTGAAACACTCAGGACCGTGTCGGACAGCCCCATTCTCTCTCAAGGAATAAACTGCGCCCTTCATCATAGCACTACTTCGAGGATCAGCGTAACCCATCTTTGGCATCGGAATCTGGAACCGTGGATCAAATGCATACTTCTTTTTGACGTCTAGCCACTGACGAGTCCAACATGCTCCTTCTCCTTCTTTGTCCTTGGTGTTGTCCAACACGCCTTCAATTTCATCTACACACCATTTGAGTATGGACAGCTCTTGCTCTCCCAGAGGATCGCGATATTCAACCCCACGCGTACCCACCAAGAAACAATCAAAGTCGCTAACCACCGGAGTCACCTTGCCAGCATCTGCATCACCTTCTTCGTACGCCATAAGCAACCCGAACGGGCACAATGGATTCAAGTTTTCAGGTGGTTCCTCTCCCACCTTGCCACAGCCTGCGTGCCACAGAACAGGGCGAGGACCCGCTTTCGGAGTCTTCGTCAATGACTCCAGATTCATTACCTGGAACTCAGGCATCGATGATCTGCCATTGTCATATTCTGAGCCAGCTTCACGTGATATATCAGCCTTTGATACATACGTCTCCCAGAAGAGTTTTTTCGGGGATATCCAGGCCATAACATCCACCTTGTGCACTGCTTGCATAATCATCAATATTGTACTCGGCAGCATCTACCATGGCATTGTGATGCTTTGCCTCGAGCGCTGCTTCAAACTTGGAATAGTCAAGTACTGTGCTCAGTCTGCGACACGCAGTTCCGATGGCCGTCTTCATTGACGTGTGAGAAAGATTTCGGGATGACTTGTTCATTTCCTCCTGAAGGACAGATACTTCTTTCTGTTCAACCTCACTGATGACCCGCATGGAGCGCTGGGTGGCCTTCATCATGTTATCTCTCACCATTGTCATGGACATGAAAGCTCTATCCCTCGAGATCTTGTTCGGGTAGAATACCCGCACCCTTGCATTCGCATGCAATGATCCAACCTTGTTCTTGTCCTCATTGTGATGAATCTGTAGGAAAGGCACATAGCCACTCCATTTGCCACGAGTAGCAGATTTCCCCTTGATATCCATCCCTTTCCCCGTCCCTTCCCCAGTGATCATTCGACTAATGGCATCGTTTGAGGTTGGTCTCCACACACTAAAGACACCGACCCTGGTGAAGGCTCTCATAATGGAGGGCAAGTGCGTGCCACTGTTCTGAATACGTCCTGTTTCATCTATACCTCCCACTCCCTCGTAGGCTAAATCGTCAAAGAAGTTGCAAATTTGCCATCTTGGATCAAGACGATAAAAGACTTCAGCCACTTGAGTTTCTGACGTCGTTTGTTAGAATCCACATCCACGGGCATCATGGACTTTCGTGTTATGGACCTCATTGATCTCATTGAGGTGCCAAGTGCATAGGGAGACGGGCGGTCGTTGTCATCTTCTGCGTCTGATTGATGCTGCACAATCTCAAGAGAAGTTACTGGACATACTTCTCCTTCTTGGTCGTCTTCATCATCGTTGTCTTCGTCAAGAGTCTCATCGGAGTATATGCTCCCATAGTTTGAATCAAAGTCATAATCCTCATCAACTTCATGCATATGAAGTGACTGTTTCAGGATACTCAAACTACGACGGAACTCCTTGAATGACAAGCTTGCATCAGTGTCATGCTTGTCATTAGGGTGTGCTACCGAAAGTCGTGTATTATTCCTTTCGTTGCAGTACTCTAGCACTTGTGTGGAATCAACGTCGCCGGTTGTCTTGTGGCGGCGTGGAATTGAGCTGCCTCCTTCTTCGCTGTCATGCACGTCATTAGCATCAAAGTTAAAGGTCACAGAAGGTACTCGTAAGCCACTTTTAATGATTGCGTCATCGCTCATATCTGAGGTGGCGGATGACTTTCGTTCCAAACCGCTGGCAGCAATATTCGTCTGCCGATGCAAAGTTGATCCTGTAGGATTCCAATCCATCATGTGATTTACCATCATGGCTTTGTTGTTAGCACTGATGTACTATCCCTCATTCACAAATAATGATCTAAGTGAGGCAGCAAGCAGCCACCAGAGGCCACAGGAAGAAGGAATGCCTGCCAATGCCTGCCAGGTAATGGAGTCACGCCACTTCATTCAGGCTTCGCGTGGTGTCTCCTGAGACATGAACGGTACTTAATATTTTATTGGGTATACCTATTCCTTTGCTGAATTAGTCCCAATTCAAACGTTGGATGTTGGATGACTGTGAGATGTTTTCTGGTCTCAAAGACACACCATTGGTATGACCCCATGGTATGACCTCGATCGAGGAGCGGTCATTCAGTAAATGTCTGAATTATTTCTGACTCAGGCTCGCCGTTGGATCAAGGTTGGATGTGGATGATTCTGTTGGATGACCTCGAATCGAGGTCATCGAAGCGCGTTGAAGTTGTTATGACCTAATCTTTCACCTTAAAAATTATTGATCGTGGTCGTGGTAAATATCCTGCTCGCTCTGCTCTGAACAACAAAGCTCAAGACTTGTGCAGATGTTTTGACGTCTGCTCTCTCCAGAATCCTGAAATTTAAGAACAATTTTAGACAGACGTGTTCAAAAGAAGAAGGCGCTGCTATTTCGGCGTTCAATCATAATAATAAGTACATCAATTTGCTTGATTTTTTTGCTCAGTTACTTAACAGCTGCAATGAATAAGATCACAGATCATGATGTATGTTAAATTAGTAGACGCAAAAACTATAAGAGTTTAGAGTCAATGTTGATATGTTGCTCCTACAACTCTGTCTCGTTTACACTTGCATTTGCTGCCGCCGCCCGTTGGCATCATTGTTCGAAGCTCCGTTTAAAGATGCATATAATAACATAGGTTCCGGCTTAAGTAGGGTCAGCCTGCGTCTACTTAGAAAAACATTTTCGTCAAGAATGTCGCAAGTTTGCCGAATGGAATGGAGGGGTGGAGTGGAGTGGAGTGGAATGGAATGGAAGGAACGAAACAGAACATTTGTGACATGAAATCTGTCCGGGAAAGGCTCTGCTTTTCTGGTAGCATTTCTGCGCTGGTACTTATACTTACTTACTTTCACTTAGGTGCTGAATCGTAAATGTCTCTTCATTCACGAGAACCGTGAACCAGTCTTTTTTGCATCACATCAATCACTCATTTTCCCAACACATCACACAAGCAAAACCCGTACATATTGTAAACCCAACTTACACCATCTCAAGTAGTTTACATCTATTTATCCACCCTGCTCTTCTTTCGATGATGCTGCACGTCCACCCAATAGTAAACGAAATGATACCACTAGATGATGATCTAGCAGCCAACGTCAACAACGGCAGAGCAACAACAACTCGAACTCGACCAAGCAGCGCAAAACACAACATAAAAATGCTCCCTTCCATCGCTCTCAACAGTAGCCGCCCTCTCTACGCCATCGACCACCAAGCCATATCTTGCGGCAAACGCCTCTCGGGGACGAAGCGGCAAATACGCTTCCGATTTGGATTCGCCTCTAATGATAAAATTACGGGAGCCCCATGCCGTAATACTGTGGAGGAACATGATGTGGTGTTGTTGTGGAGTCCGATGATTATTGGTCGGGCGATTATAAATTGTAATGGGCAAGAGGTTTATAACAGCGTCATGAGGGGTGTGAATATGATCGTGGATGTGTCGTGGAATATGAGAGGAGATCATGTGCTTAGGATTGTAGCTCATGCGTCTACGGCTAGTAGCAAGATGAGTGGCTGTCGTCAATATGAGTTATTTGTGGATGGAGTGAGCTACTTCAATTTTCTCACGGTGGATCAATTGAAGGTGACTAATTGTCTCGGACTAGGCAAGCGACCAGTAAAGAGACATAGCAAGTTTGATAAGGGAGGAACAAATTATAGTGGTGGGGAGGCTGGACGTAAACGCTCAGATTACACAATGTCTCTTCTTGATCAAAGTGACCCTGGACCACGAAGAATGAGCTCCCTGGCAAACATTGATGAAAGTGAGACGTCAAGGCTTTCATGTCAATCAGACATTTCACCCCCTTTAGATCAAAGTGACCGATCACGAGGCCGAAAAATGAATAACTCATCACAACGAAATTTAAACGGCGGTGCTATTCATGGTATAATCAAACGACCAGTACAGAGACTTAGTATGTTTGATAAGGGAGGAACAAATTATAATGAACATCCAAGCACTGATAGAAGGCATAGTAGTGGAGAGGTTGGGCGTCAACGCTCAGACTACACTCTATCTCTTGATCAAAGTGACCGGTCCAGGGAGTCACGAAAAATGAGCTTCTTGACAAACATTGATGAAAGTGAGACGTCAAGGCTTTCATGTCAATCAGATATGTCACCACCTTTAGATCAAAGTGGACCGATCACGAGGCCCGAAGAATGAATAACTCATCACAACGAAATTTAAACGGTGGTGCTAGTCTCGGACTAAGCAAGCGACCAGTACAGAGACATAGAATGTTTGATAAGGGAGGAACAAATTATGATGAACATCCAAACACTGATAGAAGGCATAGTAGTGGAGAGGTTGGGCGTCAACGCTCAGACTACACTCTATCTCTTGATCAAAGTGACCGGTCCAGGGAGTCACGAAAAATGAGCTTCTTGACAAACATTGATGAAAGTGAGACTTCAAGGCTCTCCTATCAATCAGACATTTCTCCTCTAGATCAAAGTGACCGATCCCGGAAACATGGAATGAATAACTCCTCACAATTAGACGGCAGTGCCAGATCTTCAAGAATGGGAAAGCAGAGAACAAGTTTGAACATTGACGAGAGTGAGAGAAGTGACAGATCGAAGGGATAGGCAAAAGATGTCAGATTTAACACCACCTTTGGATCAAAGTGACCGATCCCGTGGACAAAGAATGACTAAATCAAAGTCAACTGTAGACAGGAGTGATCGATCATCAAGGTCAGATAGACGTGACATGAGAAAGCTGAGATCAACATCAAATCTTGACGAGAGTGAAAGTGCTAGATCAAAAGATTCTCGTCCGCCGCCACCATCAGTCAATATTTATAAGCCTGTGAACAAAAATCGCCGATACAATAGTTCTGTTCTGAGTGCTATCGTCTGAACAAACTCAAAAGGTGACCAACTCTTGTGACATCACTTCTAAATCGAAAGTGTTGCAATCCTACACAATCCAAGACCAACCACAGCAAGTTAACTGCGACGACGACGATGACAACAATTCAGTGGACACAATGAAGAGGGCTCTGCGAACTAGCTTTGTCAACGTGGCCAAATCATTATCCCCTCCAAAAGGCAAGGTCACAATCGTATATACTGACGTGCAGGGATCTACTCTGCTGTGGGAGTCCTGCCCCAGTGCAATGAAGAAAGCACAAGATATTCACGATACTATCATGCGACAGTGCTATTCAAATCACAAGGGGTATGAAATTTCAACAGAAGGAGACTCTTTCAATATTGCATTCCAGCATCCCGTTGATGCTTTGGCGTTTGCCCTGCAAGCACAGATCAAACTATACAAAGCTGATTGGCCGCAGGAGATATTGAATCATCCCGACGGGAAAGAGGATCCCTATCTTAAATTCAAAGGTTTGAGAGTTCGCTTTGGTATCAATCACGGTCCCACTACTAACCAGATCCATCGAGTCACCGGACGAATGATCTATGCAGGAGATGGAGTCAAGATTGCAAAAGCAATGGAGAAAATGAGCCACGGGGGGCAAATCTTGTGCACCATTGAAACTTGGAAGGCAGTTGGTGGCTTGGCGGAGCGGTATCTTGGTCGTCCTCAGGTTATGGATTGCGGAGAACATGTTCTGTTTGACGCTAATAGAACCAGATATTCGAGGCGGATTATGCAAGTAGTACCAAATGAATTGGCATTTGACTTTTTTGAAGCTCGAGGCCAGGCAGAAGACGGGAAAGTTAAAGACGCCGCGTTGGTGAAAGGTCGTTTGTTCCCTCCATTGCCCTCAAAAAAAGCAGCTGTCGACATGTTTTCCTGAACGCACCGTATACCAATGGACGCGTGGTGATCTGCTTTGTTCATACTGTAGGTTTGGGTGACGACGATGGATCTGAGGATCGAAGCCACAACCTTTTGAAGCTGTCAAAGAATCTCCGGAAACAGTTGTTGCGATCAGATCCTCCGGGCTATGAGTGTCAGGAGGATAACGGATGTTGGATGCTTGCATTTTCAAGCGTAGATAAAGCTGTGTCGTTTGGTTTGAAGTTGAATGAAAGTATTCGAGAAGGAGGAGCAAAGGAACACCTTCTTGGAGATGTGGACTGTGACAAGATGTACAAGATTGGCATCGTGAGCGGCGCTTATACGTCCATGGGCCCGCACAAAACTTCTGGCTTGGCAGATTACTTCGGTCCAATTGTAAATAGGGCAGCACGAGTTGCATCCAACTGTGAACCAGGTCAGCTTTGTGTGGGAATACCTCTAGTGAGCGGAGCCAAAATTGCTCCTCCGAACTTTGGGCCTTCAGTACAGGTTCGTCTCCTGGGAATTAAACAATTGAATATGAAAGGAGTGTCAGTTGATATTGCGGTGTATTGCTGCAGCAAGTGTGTGTAGATAGGGAAGTGATACGGCAAGATAGCATTGAGATTGATAATAACATTAAATGACATTCTCTACATACTTGAGTAGAGTTATGTCCTTACCTACATCATGCTAGCGCAGCAGTATTACATTTTGCACAAGAATGATACGCAGCAGCTCAAGCTTCGTGTTTGTGACAAGTGACACTACTAGTTGAGAGATGTGTCACGTGTAGGCTGATACGGGGACGTCGTCTTTTGTCGCAACTCGGTACTCCCACGTAGGAACTCGTGGCTATGTACTGGAGTCGAGTCAAATCCACATAAGTGTCCGTACCATCTTTTCTCATGATTACATAAAACATAAGCAACACCACCACCAGAGGTAGCAAGATTCCTAATCATGAAGATCATCGACCTTGTAATCGCACTGGCATACTTCTCTATTCCAGTTCAAATAGTGATCGGCTTGTGCAAATTCCCTAGGGTGACAAGAAGGGCGACGAAAAAGGTCGTCGTACTACTGATTCTATTTGCGCTTTTCATTTTCCTATGCGGGGCGGGCCACCTTCTTCGCTGCATAGATATGGCCGACACACCATTGTTCCGGGCCGTCAACATCCTTACTGCGGTGATCTCCATCATAACAAGCATCTATCTCTTGCCCTTTGTTCCGAATCTCTTAGATGGGGCGGATAAACTCTATCTGGAGGCAACTACATCGAAGAAAATCATTGCAAAGATGTACCCTCCACAGATTAGAGAGCGTCTGCTGAATCATGAACGATCTAGATTGGATGGGAGTGGTAGATCTAGTGTGTTGGATGATAGCACAGAGGAAGTTGAAATGAACAAGGAGAGCTGTAAGAAAAGACGCAGGGGCAGTGATGCAATTAGGCAGCGGATACAGGAATATATTCTTCATAGACAACAACGATCCAAAGAGAACACATTGAGAGATGTTCAAACTCAAGAAGATCCGGAGTGTGCTATTCTCGATTCTGTTCCAATCGCAGATGACTTCAACGATACGTCTATCATGTTTGCTGATATTTCCAGTTTCACTTACTGGGCAAGCCAACACTCACCAATCGAGGTGTTCACACTTCTTGAATCGCTCTTCTTTGAGTTTGATCTAATTGCGAATAAAATGGGTGTGTACAAATTGTCAACAGTGGGAGACTGCTACATTGCTTCTACAGGAGTTCCGTACCCACAGGACGATCATGCGATAGTACTTACGCAGTTTGCTGAATGCTGTAGACAAAAGGCAAATGAACTTTTCGTTACACTAAGTCCCAAACTCAACACTTGTGATCTTGGTATACGAATTGGCATACACTCTGGGCCAGTAACAGCAGGAGTGCTCCGCGGTGACAAGGCTCGATTTGATTTTCTTCGGAGACACCATCAATACAGCACAAAGGATTGAGTCAACAGGGAAACCAAACTCTGTCCATCTCAGTTCCGAAACAGCACAATTGATAGAACAGGCTGGAAAAGGGAGTTGGTTACTCCCCCGTAAGGATGCAGTCAAAGCAAAAGGGAAGGGAGAATTAAAGACCTTTTGGCTTCGAGTGGCTGAAGAAGATGAAGATGATCCGTCATGCATGGTATGATTGTAACAATACATTATATTGTTAGGGTTAGGATTAAAGACATATTGGCTTCGAGTGACTGAAGAGGATGAAGAAGACCCCCCATGCATGGTATGATTGTAACACTACATTATAATGTTGCTTCCAAGTCTAACTTGAAAATAGGGTACCACTCATCCAAAGTGCCCTCTGTGCTCCACAGTGAAAGATATTTGGCATTCCAACCAACTGCTCCTTCTTTACCATCATCATCTATTGTCTGATCTTTTTGCTTTGCTGGAATCCATTTTTCATACCGTTTCTCCTCTTCGTTTTGTTTAGTATACTTCTCTAACCATCCATTGGTAACATTCTCTTGATCTTTCTGGTGCATAGATTAATGCCATGTGAGGTCTAAATCTTGGCTCCTCTGCTTCTCCGTTACTATTATCACAATCGTTGTCACTGCTGTCCCCATGCCTCTCATCAGGTGGGAATCGATTCCGAACTATATCATGTAATAGCTTCAATTGTGGTGTTGTCTCCAGAATTAAGAGTGAGATGCAGCATCCAAACCCCTTTTTGTCCGCCGTTTTTGGATAGGGGAAGTAGTATTGAGATGTCGGTATTAGTTGCAGCTGCTTGGTATCATTAGGCTTTTGTTTTTGGTGGTTGCCATCATTACATGTTGTGTCGGCTGTTTGCTTGTGATACTCTTCAAGGCATTGACGCAACATATATTCTCCCTGCTGTTGTTTGGTTTGATCATCACAGCTACTACCATCACCACCACCAGCTTGTTTCGCCATCATTCGCATCGAGAGAGGTATTGTAAAGCAACGTGCAATGAGGAACAAACGTATGCTGTCCCGCCTCGCTCCCTCCACACTTCGTTCGGAGGTATTCCATCTCACTTATCATCTGCGATGATTGATCAGGATCTGGCTCTAGCCAAACAGAAAAGCCTGAGAATTTGAAAGAGAACTTTGATGTCATGATTGATAGAAGTAGAAGACTCTAGCAATGACTATATGCCCTTGGTTGACTGGAGAGAGATCTGCTGACTCTAGCTGGTGGAGAGGAATGACCTCGTCGAGATGATAGAGACAACACCATTGAAGAAGGCTTTCAAGATTGTTATTGCCGGAGGCGTTGAGGTGGTAGGTAGGTCTGCGCGCAAATAATAAGACACCTGTCTTACCTCCATTTTTGCACAAAGAGATATGTATCTCAATATTTCCGCTATCCATTTCGTCCACAAAATCTTTAGCACATGTCATAAACAACCATGTCGTCCGAATCCATCACCCTATCAACAACAGCCCAGAGCACCGCCGCTTCTTCACAACAAGGAACGAGCAACATGATCTGTGGAGTGTCACATCCCGAAAATTCACAAAATGCCTTCCTCTCACTTCAAGATGGGAGACGTGATGGGTTTGATTATGTGGTGACTGAATTGCCTGTGCCTATTGGCATCGTTGCTGCCTCCGCTGCCGCCGCTGATGGAGGAGGAGTGAGCATGGGTTCTACTACTAGTGTGAGGACTGATGTAACGAGGATGGATAGTCGGTGGTGGAGCACATCTGTTGTTGGTATTGTTGGAGATCCTCCCCATTGGACAACGGCTTCAACCAAGTCTACTACTATTTCGTCTGACGCTACGGGCAGTCAATTAATGAAGGCGTTGACATCATCGAAGGGTGTCTCGTCGAAGAAGAAGCAAGAGGCAGACAAAATGTTTTGGGGCATGTTGGAATGGGCATCGCACATGTGCATCCCCGCAGTGATCTTGCCGACTATACCCCTCGGTGATGGTGATGCGACAACCGAGGTAAAAATCAGCAGCAGCGATGAAGAGGATATGTTTGATGATGCTCCCAATGACAAACCTCAAGATCAAGCAAAACTTCCCCAAAAGAAAAAGAGTTTATTATCCATCAACAGTGCATCAGCCAAAGAATATGCCCGTCTCATCAGTCAACTATCCACATCATCAATCTGCTCCACATCTCGTGTCCAACTGTGGATCCGTGTTCCACTAACACTACACCATCTCCAGGCATATCAATTACTCCTAGCACGATGTGATCACTCCCCCAGTGTCGGGTGCATGCTTTCCATCACATCACCACTCGATGCAACTGAATTACCCGCTATTACTCGAGCATTGCACACTTTCATGGGTGGGGGACATGTCAAGGGGATAAGTTGGGATGTGTCGGCGTTTCTCAAGAATAAACGGGGATATCCGACACTTTCGAAGAGTCATCAATATTTGTTTCAATTGGTGTATGGACGACTTGGGAGGACGTTGCGTACATTAGTGGAAGGGGGGTTGCCGGGTGAATTGAATCATGAAGATGGTGGAAGTCCAACTAGGAGGTATCATTTGCAATACCTGGCACATTTACGGTCAAGAGCTCCTCTCCCCTCGTTACTGGATAGTGAAGAAGCAGTTCTTGAGACTCCGTATCTTGATAATCTTCAGTCACCTTTGCAACCACTGGGTGATCATTTGGAGTATCAGACGTATGAAACATTTGAGAAGGATCCAGTGAAATATAAGAGATATGGAGAGGCGGTGGAGTTGGCGTTGGAGGATGGGATGAAAGAGGGGAAGTTTCCATTTGTGAAGAGGGTGAAAAGTAACGTTTCCTATTTGAGACATATTGCTGCAGGAGAGGATGGTGAATTGGGATTAGAGGACTTGTTATTGGAAAGTGCGAACAAACGAGATGGGGCGATTGTTGAGGTAGATCTTTATGAAGCAACCATTTTTGTTGTTGGTGCTGGCCGAGGTCCATTGGTGCGTGAGTCCATTGCCGCTGTTTCACGGGTGGCTTCATCTTTGTTGGCCGAAAACAAAGCTCTCATTGCGAAAGTAGTTGCAATAGAGAAGAACCCAAGCGCAGTGTTGTATCTTCAGAGCTTGAAGAGTACTCATCGATCATGGAATGGTGGAGAGGAGTATGCTGAACAGTTAGATTTGCATTATCCCCACAATTGTGGCAACGATATTGAGGTCTTGAATCGAAGAGGTGGAATTACCTCTCCCCTTCCTGGACTATCAAACGTGACCGTCATTGGTTGTGATATGCGTGAGGCGACCTCTCATCCGTTGCTAAAGTTCATGATACAAAATGAAGAATGTAGGGCGGACATAGTTGTCAGTGAATTGCTTGGGAGCTTTGGTGACAACGAACTGTCCCCAGAATGTTTGGATGGAGTACAAAGATGTGGTATTTTGAAGGAGAATTGTGTCAGCATCCCACAGAATTACACTGCATTCATTGCTCCTGTGTCATCCTCTCGTCTTTACTCAGAAGCTAGATGCCAATCCAGCTTTCCTGCACATCCTGAAGAAGGACCAGCAGCTCCAGCAAGCGGAATGCAAAGAGCTTTGGAGACGCCGTACGTTGTAAGGAGTCACGCTGCTAGTCAAACGCATCCAGAGATAGCTTGCTGGACATTTTCTCATCCACACCCATCAAAAAGTGACACGACGACTAGAATGGACATAGAGGACAACACCTCAAACAAAACAAACGCTAGTGCCGAGGCTGCGATGAAAATCAATAATGACCGGCATGCTCACATTTCTTTTCGCTGTGATCCAATGCTTGGTGCAAGTGCTGGTTGCGGATATGGTGCTTTGAACACAGAAATACCTTCCGTGGATGTCAAAGTCAAAGAGGGATGCGAAGGGACCAATGTGACTATCCATGGCTTTTTGGGATCATTTCATTCAGTATTATATGAGTCACCTTCTGTCAAGTCAAAAGTGGGAAAAATGAAACAAAAATCATCAGACGGAAAACGGCTTTCTGTTATCAGCATCGCCCCAAATTCTTTCTCTGTTGGAATGTTCAGTTGGTTTCCGCTGTATTTCCCACTGAAACAGCCCCTTTGTGCACCAGAGGGAAGTACAGTGAACTGTAGCGTGTGGAGACGATCTGACGATGCGAGGGTGTGGTACGAATGGTGCGCAGAAGTGATTGATAATAACGGCAATATATGGTCAACAAGCTCTATACATAATCCTGGAGGAAGATCGTATCACGTTCGTCTTTGAAGGTCGATCATCTCGGAAAGCAGTAAGTAGAACTTGTTGCAGTACATAAAATAGAATCTAGGAGTGATCAAATATACAATTAGAAAAACATTATCTACTCTTTCCCTATCCTGTGGGTGGACTGCCTACCTACACTCTGCAGCTCGAATTGGCGGACCCGTAAGTTAAAGATGACCTATGGTTAGGTACATCACTCGTGTTGGGTATATATATTATATCGCATATCGTGATAAAAGTCCCAGCTGGTCCATTTCAGTGAGATAATATCTAATCTGATTATCTTATATAGTGCATATATGTGACGGAGCTTGTCAAACACGATGTTAGCTGCGGTCCCCGATCATGGTCAAAACTTGACTTCTGCACTTGTTCTGAAGAGATGTGAGTTCACTGGGAGTAGGGCTGCCGCATTCGTTTCTGACTTGATCAAAGACTTGTTGGAATCGCCTTATTTACCCCCCTCTAAGAATCGGTCCGACGGCGTCAAAGAGCCTGCGCGAATGGGGAGGGACCCAGAAGCGCCGAAAAATCAAGAACTTTAAACTAGCGATCGTCGAGGTGTTTTGAAAATTGCGGGACGGCCCTTATTAATAACCCCCGGATTTTGTTTGAATGTTACGTCATTGTTACTTCATGTTACGTTAGTTTACTTACATAATGTTAAATGTTACGAATTGTTTCAATCGATTCGATCGCCACTTTCGACTTCGATGAAGAATTCATTCGATCGATGAGCAATACAATTATGATGACTAAGCAATGCTAGAGCAGAGGTCTTAAACAGTAGTAATAGAACGAATCAAAAGCCGACCCCATTCGCCAGCCTCTCGCTGGCAATGGGTCGGCCTTAGAGAATCAGATGCCTGATTGAGCTTGCTGCTCTCTTTCAGCTTGGCGTGCATGCGCCTTTCTACGTGTAGTATCATCTACCTCTAGCACATTTAGGGCTCTCTCGTCCCCCGCACTGGGCAACTGCCACGTCACGACAATTCCTTCTCCACTGCTTGCGCTGGTTCGTAACCCTGAATCTGTCGCAGTGATCGTAGGCAATGATACGAGCTGTCTCATTGCCCAAGTCAACACACTCGTCAGCAGTGTCACGGAAGCACAACATTTCTTTCTCGACAACCACCTCATTCATACCAGCTCTGGCACCTCTATTGAAGGACTTTGTGCGCCAGTTGCCGTTGCATCCCACCCCTTAGTACGAACTTTGCGATCAACGCTGTCTTGGAACTCCCCCCAGACAGAGGAACAGGAGCTTCCAGCAGCTCTCCATAGACTCTCCGCCACAGCACGTCCTGTAGCGAGGCCACTCCACCAGAATAGCAATCCACAACAGCAATACTATCAATCACTCACCCGTCAAAACAGTGTTGCTCGGCGCGGAATTGAAAAGAGTGGAATTGAAAACAGTTATCATTTCATTACTAACGTTTTGAAGGGGGGGGTTGGCTTCTTTTGATTCTTCGTTGGACTCTAAGAGTTCTAGAGGCGACTCTAGGAGTTCCAGGGGGATTTCGTTGAGTGGTTCAATGGAGAGTAGCGGTAGGGGGGGTTCAAGAGGGAGCTCCATGGGCAGCTATTCAACAAGAGGTGGTCATTCAGACGGACAACGTTCCAATCCGCAACATTATTCAGGGCAAACCTCATCATGACCAACAACAGGCTCGAAGCTTCATGGAAAAGACACCCATGACATCCAACCGCCATATGACTAACCACATTAACGGAGCTCGTGCATCCACCTCCTCTCAAAACCACCTCCACCACAGCATACCAACATGATGGAGTGGAGAGCATGCCCTCCTATGAAGGAGGGGGAGTGCAAAGCATACCCTCCTTTGCACCATCCACCCTGGAAAGTGTTCCATCCTTTGCTACATCCAATGATAATGATGATGAGCGAAGACAGTCTTTGAGGGACATCAAGGCTGCGCTGCGTGAGGAGAAATTGAGGAATACATTGTCGTTTGCTGACAGTGACGTGAAGAATACCTTGTCGTTTGCTGACAGTGCTGTGGGGAGTGCTGAAAGTGGTGTTGAGGAAAGTATCATGGAAGGTGGTGAGGAAAGTGTGGATGAGATGGAAAGGTTGTTACGAGGTGGCATGGAAAGTGTTCCATCCTTTGCGTCTAGAGAGGGTGGGGTGGGGAGTGTACCGTCGTTTGGTTCAACAACGGAGGGTGCGTCATTGAGAAATGGTAGTATGGAGAGTAGGAATACAAAACAGCTCTTCTTTGAGGAGGATGGAGGGTAGTAAAACGAGTGAAAGTGGTGATGGTGTTGGTCAGCTTTGCACAGTTCAAGAATCAACAACAGCAGCAGGAGGAGGTGTGGATGAACACAGAATGATGATGATGTTTCAATCAACCCTCACGTGAATCACTTGATACCTTTCGTCACGAAGACACTTCTTCCTTCACCAACAATAACAATACCTCTCGTAAATCGTCGTCAGGATTGTACTCTGCCAACCTATCCAAAGAACGTGAATCACTCGATACATTTAAAAAAAACTTGTAAGAAGGGTGTGAGTAAAATGAGTCAGGCTTCTTTTGGAAAGATTCGTGACATTTTGGCTGGAGAGGGACATCATCATCATCATCATCATGGTGGACACGTGAACAACATGGCAACTGCTGCTGCTCGTCGTACTAGCAACACTCACAAACGTAGGAGGATATCGTGAATCTTGTATAGGATTGGGAGGGATACTTCAATTTGGTCGTAGTAATAGTGAGATGAAGAAATGAGCTTCTTTGTTAGTGATGATGATGGTAAAGTTCATAAGGAGGAGGTTCCATTGGTGAATGAAGACGAAGCAGCGTTTGTTGCCGAGGGTGGTTTGAACGGTGGTGGTCAAACGAAGAAGAAAATGTTGTTGTTGGAGCAGGCCAAGTTTCAACATGGTGAAAACGATGAAGGTGACGAACGTTTCAAGAGGGGGTGAGGAGATGAAGAACAAGAAGCCAACTGTTTCGTTCCAGCAGCAGCAGCAGCAGCAGCAAAGGTCAGTCTTTCACATGAAAAAGGATGAACACAAAATGACGACCACTACTACAGCACCCCAGTCTCCAATCCCACCTTCTGGAAACACTCCACCACTTGTCCGCTCTGTCAAAAAGGCCACCAAGGCTGTATCACACTCGATGAAACACGAGGTAGTCCCCGCAACCAAGGCAATGGCAGCACTGACAGTCAAATTGGTCGAACGGGGTGAGAAGAAAATGAAGGATGGTGTGGCACCCAAGTTACGTGCCGTGGCGTTGGATATTGATTCTAGGTTGAATCATCATCATCAGAGGCACAACGATGGTAACAACAATGGTGGAGGATTTATAGGATTGCAACACATTGAAGGAAAGGGAGATTATGTCTGTGATCCCAACTATCAAGTTGTACGTACACCCCAACACATTGATCCCCAGACGGGACGACGTGCCTATGGACCAAATGCCGTGGCAGGTCACAACTTTGATCCCAATACACCTGCTTGTCTACTTGGGGCATTGACCGCGGGTACAATGTTCAATTATGATATCACTCATCCAGAACATCCAGAGTATTTGCCAGAGGGTATTCCTCGAGTGTTGGAGGTGGCGGAGGATTGGGAGGAGCGTGCTGGATTTGTCCCGGCTTCAAAGGCCTTGGTGGTGGAGAGGAGGGTGGTTGGGTCCAGTTGATTTGGATGAGGAGATTGAAGATGATGATGACGAGAGTGTGAGAGTGGAGGAGATGCTAGCCTTACAGCAGGCCGTGGCAATGAGTCATGTCAATGAGGTGGCCGAAGAGGTGGAGGAGGAGGAAGTTACCGACGAGGAGGATGCACGCAATGCTTCCATGTGGGTGGCTTATAATCCGGAAGAAGATATGGAGGAGGAAGATGAGATTATGAATGTTGGAGAAATCATTGTTGCTACAGGAGGAGAGTTTGGTGGAGAGGATAATGAATTTTCACCTCGTTCTTTGGAGATGGGTGATAGCAATACGTACCATCTTGGTGATATGAGCCTTGGGGTCGGGGTCGAGTGCTGTTCACGGCGAGAAGCCAACAAGAGGAGACGGCTATTGTTACCTTTCAGCAGGATCAACAAGTGCCTGTGGAGACATTCGAGGACGACAATTGTGAGAGCGAGGACGAAGTGGATGACAACCGTCCAGCAGAAGAGCATTACGCGGAGACTCCAATGAAAAAGGTCACCTATGACGCAAGCGCATCTCCGTCATGGAGAGACACCCTCGCACAGCAGCATCAATTTTACTGACAAGAAGAAAGAATTTCAGACTCCCTTTTCTGTCAAGAAGGGTGAACGTCCAATTAAACATTGGATGAGTTCAGGGCCAGGAATAGACGGAGTGTTGTTTGATAACGAAGAGCAAGCCCAGCCTCACTCAAGCAATGGTTAATGTCGACATTGGTAGGAACAACGAGTTGAGGAGGCAAGCCACAGCGTCAGATGACTGTTGAAAAGTTTGTTTCTGCAGCATCCAGGTTTGGAGCAATCTGGGCATCGTCAAGCGTGAGTTGAAGGGACGCGTCGTCATGATGTCGAAATCATAGAAGAAGATTTCAAGGCTGTAAAGAAGGCGCTGAAACAGATCCTCCTTACAGCCAAAGTAGGTGGGACAAGGACGAGTTCCAACAAGTCAATCTCGGATGCGAATTTTGTCATCACCATACCAAGAGTAGGAAACGCTTCGGCCGTGCCTGATTCACCTTCGGCGGTGTCGATTGCTCGAGTCTTTTGAGTGCTGCTATCAGTGAGTCTTCGAAGTGTGTCATTGGAGCTGCTCCTTTCAGCAACAATCCCAATGCCGCTCACGGATTATCTCTATGGTGCCGTGAAACTATCACAAACAGAACTTCTGAGAATGGTTTCTGATGATGATGAAATCTGAGCATGTGCCCCCTCCACCAAACGATTGACATCACAAACCACGCGTCTGATCATGACGATGAAGACGTTGTCAGCTTCCTTGCTGAAGCTATGAATCAGGGCCTGAATATCGATGAAGTTCTTGCGATTGAAGATGGACAGGAGAGCGAACGAGGAGGAAGAAACAGATGTATCTCGTCCTCACTCCATCTGAAGGTGGTGATGGAAATGTCACTCACAAGTTATCAGCGGAAAAGTGGACGGGACCCCAGTTGTTCTTCAACGAAATCATGCACAAGAAATGAAGGAGGGTTCTGAGATCAAGCCACATAATCTCTCCATTCATGTTGACAGTGGTAAAAAAAGAAATAAAAACAACAATTCTATCCAGATCATGGGACCGCTGTTGAAGTAGGCGCAACATCGTCCTTAACTCCCAAACGAAATCAATCAAAATGTTGGCAATGTCTTCCGTCGCTCATCCACTGGTGAGGCCAGTGCTAGCATCCTCCAAAGTTCTACATGCGAATAGCAGGACAAGAACGACGACTCTGCGGTTGACTCACGATGGGCATACCCTTGTTCGAGTCGATTACCGAAAACGAAAGGGACTCTCAATGAATTCAATACCCCATCACCACGGGCTACGTGAGTCAGTAGACGCCAGGCAAGGACACGACTCCGCGACAGACACACAGTCACCGGAGTTTTGCCGACCGACATTTGGGCAGATTGCTCGGGAGGAAGATCCCGGGATGCTCGTAAGTTCAACGCTGATCTCGTTCTCGGTCTTACTCAAAAAAAAAACAACAGGCCTTGCCTCAAACACATGGGCACGCGTTGTGTCTCGTGTTCTCCCCCTACACAATAGACGGGAACGAGCCGACGATCCAGAAAATTCGGGCCAAAGGAAATGAGCCGGATGGATAGCAGGAATCACAAAGCACATGGCAGGGACTCACCATTTACGAATGCTTCCCATCGGCATTCCAGCCATGATGGAATAAGGTCAGAACAAACAACTCTGTCTTGAAAGCCTAAGGCCTAAGGTACTCCTCCGATGAAACTCGGGTTGGTGGGTGACGGCAAAACAATCATTATCCCACAGCTCCTCACGGTGTGCTAAGCGACGGCTCCTTTGTCGAAGGAGCCTGACACCCCCAGCAACGGAAATCGGGACCGAGCAAGAGAAGAAGTCCATGGGACTTGGGCATTCGAATGACAAAAACGATCGCCACATTGTTTCGTTCCACAACACACATTCCTCAATACAGTTCAGCCTTACTGAATCCCCTTTGGCTTCGAACGTACTCTCACGTTCACAGAATGATAGGATGGCAGCCAAAAGCCTACCTTGCGTACACCTGGGGCATGGGGCTAGATATTTGGAAGTAGCGAGGAGGATCAATCGAAGGACACCATGGTTGTAAACTGAATGCTGTTACGAAAGAGAAGTATGCTGTGCTACGCCATGTACACAGGTGACGGACCTACACCTTCGAAGAGCCCACTCGAGTTCTTCCAATTCTTCATCCAAATCGAGGAGGAAATCGTCTCCCATGCGGGAAGGCTTTACCCAAGTCACGCTGCAAAGACGCGAAAACTGGTCTAGTCAAGGATCGAATTAGTATGTTCCAGCAGAGAGTAGAGCCTTCGGCTGTGGACTGGTGTGAATGGTCCGTTTGAAGAGGAATCACTCCTACCGATTGAGAATGAAACGTCGCGAGATAATGAGAGGTGGAGCATTGGCTCCTCGCAAGGCTGTTATTACAGAAGCTCGGCTTTTATTAGGACAGTGCCAATAGGTATTTTCCACAAGTTACAGTCGAGATGATGCTAAGCGTTGATGAGAGTCCGGATAGGGCGATTACGTTTGTTGAAACAGTCGTGCACTCGAAATGACAGCTTCAGAGAAGACGATGATAGCCGTTGAAAAGCCGGACTCATATGTAAAAAACAGTATATGAAAAACATCAAAAGGGAATGAGAAAGGCTGCATCTTTTGGAAGGAGCAGTCTAGGACTCATCAAGCTTGTGTTTCAGAAGATACCGAGGTGCGATGCGTTCAACTCATTGTTGGTGAAAGTTTGATGACGATGACTCCTCGGGTTGAGTCTGAGTCGTCCGAAGGAAACGCTCGGTTACCAAACAAGCACAAAAGAAAATTGTTTTTTAAGATGTCATAGCATGAGTTCCATAATGGTGTTACCGTCTAACATTCAAGCAGGAGAACGTTGAGTTGAAGCCACCAAAATGAAATGCACGGTCCACACATAGAACCCAATTGGGACTGCTCAGGAAGTGGCGCCGCTTGGCACAGCTACAATCGTGCGATAAGTCCGGGTTAAAAAGGAAAGCTGAGGGTTGAACCGAAAGGAGGATTAGATTAAACCCGCACACGCAACGCATGAGTTCCCTGGCTTTGCAAGATTAAAATTGAAGACTACAAAAGAGGGCTGAGGGCCTGAGTGAGGGACATGTCTACTTAGTGACTTTATAGCGGTCATTACTAGAGGACAACAATCAACACCCCAGTGTACGCCGCCACCATTGAGCACTGACGCGTGGACCAGATCGCAGGTGAGTGCAAAGTGATTCACTCACCCGTCCCACCTTCCTCACAACCCACATTTTCACCACCACAATTGGAGTCCACCAGATTTCACAACACACACACAAAGGATTTACAACCCACTTAGGCTTGACTCGGCCAGGGCCAGATGGATAGGGCTGTGCGACGGTGGATGTTAGCACATCATATGGCTTGGGGGTGTTGGGGCACTTGAACCAAGCAACGGGAGGGTCGGGTCGGATGTGGAAGAGGATCCACCGTGCGTAGACTGAGAGGATTAGGCGACTTGGACTCGAACAAAACTTGTGTGGTAAAAATCTGCAGCGCAGGTATGGGAATTAGTATGTTCACCACCCAAACTTCAAAAGCAAGGGAAAACGCGTTGGGAGCGA